>JARYHS010008074.1:335902999-335975284 GCA_031002005.1 Vandiemenella viatica | reverse complement strand
GTGACAAAAATCACAACACGAGATGGTTTAAAATTATTTTCGGAAGCTGTAAGGGTTTGACTGTGCGTTTGTTTGGTTGAGTGCTTTTCTCGCGGCGCCCAGGTTCCAGGAAGGAAGATGGTTATAGACCCTTCAAAGGCTGTAACTGTGCGCATTGTTCGCTGTGCGCATATTTCCTCAGTAACTGAAACTCGAGCTTCTCTTGCTACTCAGTTTACTGAAGTTTAAAGCTCACATCATTTTCATTCCTTTGGTAGAGTTTTCTTTCCCAACTCCTGATGATGTACGCCCATAGGTTGTTTGGGCTGCCTACCCTTGTATTATATCGTATGCAGCCTGCATAAAAAGTCTTTAACTTATAACTTGGGACTCATACATTTCTTGACCATTTCACACCTTAAAATTTGTATTACTATAATTGATACAATCTATAGTCTAAATACCGTGGCATTTTATACTTTTTCAAATCTTTCTATGTAAGTTCAATAGCCGCGTTAATGCTAGTAACTATATTAAAACCGCGTGTTTCTATATTCGTTTATTTTCTGCAGGGTAAAAATTTCCTTATTTATCTCAATAGCAGTGTTAGAGTTAGAAACTCTATCAAAACTGAGATTTTTCCATCCATGTTTACATAGCACCGGAGACATCGAATCCTCGTATTTCTCTTTGGTTTCGTTAAGTATTTGATTAGTGAGATTTAAAAATATTTAATGTTCCCAGCAAGTCGTTTTAATTCCATATTAGAGCAACTATCGGATAAGATACTGATTGGCTTGAGGGATTTCTTGCGTTCGCTAAACATGATCCGAGCTGAATGAGACTATGAGTTCTAGAATCAGGTATTTCCAAACTGTATCTTTAAGCCCTGTTTTACCGGCTACATTTCGTGAGATTAAATGGCTGGAACTTTAGTGCGATCAGACCATCTCCTTCAAGGGCCTACGATAGGGAGAGGAGTGGAGAGACCAAATCCTTTACTTTCCCGTAAATAAAATTACAGACTTAATTCTCCTAACAGCTGTATGGTAAATCTGACCAAACTTGGCCCACCTCTAAGAGAAAATATAGATTTTGGGAATATTCCCTGTATTTTATACTACCTTTAAGTGATGTTAGTCTTTTATTTGCATACCTCAATCGGTACAATAATTAACTGTGCTAATAAAGGTTGTGCTTTGATATCTCAAAACAATCGTTGAAATCACAAAAAATTGCGCCAGTAAGAAATTTATATAACCACGTATTCTCTATCGATTATTTTCGCCTGTCGTAAAGAATCCGGTAAGTACTAAATAAGAAGGTTATTAAAGTCGGATATCGGAACTCTAGGGAATTCGAACTCGTTCATTATGACGTATTTGTACGTCAAAAAACCATGAAAGCTGTGAAGCTCTTAATGGGTTTCTAGTGGTTTTTTATTCGTCTAGTTCAGCTGATTGACTATTCTTCTAGCACATATAGGATCTACAAAGACGCCACATTCTGAGAATGGTAAACAGAAGTACAATGCACTAAATTTCGACAGTCAGTTTTAAAATGAAATACCTTTTTCAGTAAATATTTTGTCCTGGCCTATCGACGTTGTGGGTATCGAAGCTGGGAGAGGATACACGACAGTAAACTGGAACGAACTCGGCTATGATATTTTGAAGGAACTATCTCAGTATTACCCTGAAGCGATGTCGGAAACTTTCAAAAAATGTATTTCTTTAAAAATTTGTGGACCGGGGACCGAACCCGCTTCCTCCCAAATGTTAAGCTCGATTTAGTGTCAAAATGTGCAACAGACATGTATTGATTTTATCGAGCGTCGTCTGTAAGTGGTAACTCCCTCCCTTCGATTCGGGAGGACGTGGGTTCGAATCCTCTTCCGGCCATCCAGATTTCGGTTTTCCATGGTTTCCCAAAATCAGCCATTGCCAAATTCCTTCCCTCTCCTTACCCCCAGTACTTACCCTTTCCCACGTAGAACCATAAACAAAAAAAATCATTTTATAGTCTTTTAAATTAATATGTATACCACTTTAAAATAGATTCTGATAACTAAAATAAAATCACCAGATCCTTGTGTCGTTCGGCTATTTCCTCCCAATGCTTACAGAATTATGACCCTCATCATTATTAGATTCCTCCATCTGTGTAGATGTGTGTGAACACAAGTAATAAAGAAATTCCTGCATAGATTTACTGTCATAAGTTTTCTCCCATTTAGTACCAAGGTCCTTTCGAAATTTCTGAGATAATTTTGTTCTAAAACTTATCTTTCGTATTTCGACACTAACAATGCACTTTCTAGTAGCTGTAAATTAGTGTAGTTATTTAACACAAGCAAAGGAATGTAATTTTTAATTTTGCAACTATACTTGCTGAAAGGCAAATCCAACCAGTTTTTTAGTATTTACATTTCCTTTTTAGTTTTTCGAACTGATTATGACATTCAAAAAAAAAAAAAAAATTATAACCCTATTTTCCCAAAACGATCTTCTATGTACGGGTAAAGCGATTTTTATGCTAATGAATTGGAAATATAATATTAACCTTAGTAACATATCAGTAAAAACAAATTGTAGCACGAATTTAAGAATGCGAAGTTTTAAATGAAAGTTTTAAAGATATTTTCGTTCCTAATTACGCTCATAGATTGGGGTCTCTCCTAAGTATAACATTAGAAGCATAAAGACTGATAATTTCTAATCAGTACTGAAGATCACAATTTTTTATGTCAAATCTGATTTTTTTTTGGTTATGAAATATCCGTTTTGGTTTTTGCTGTATCACAGATCGAAATACAATAGTGATTTGACATCCATGACAGTGGCGGTTATAGGAGGCAGAATTGATTATTCAGTATTGATACTTTGTGGCGATATTAAAGATTAGAGAAAATGTCAATAGCTACTTAATCGGTAACTAAGAATTATCTATTAACCGCCTGATCTTCACGTTCACGCCGAACACTTATTCAGTTCGCAGAAAATTATTGTTGAATAGCATCATCTTTCCTACGTCGTATTGCTGTTGTTAAATTACACAGCTTGAAATAGCCTGACAGTTAAAATAGGAATCTGGTGTTAGCAAAAATCCGATTTATCATATCCACCACGGCTGCATAGCGACGTACTGAAATGTTCCGCTGACAGATTTAACATTGTATTAATTTGGAGTCTGTCCATCAGCTTTATGTATATTTGTTTTTTAAAGTTATAGTTTCTATACCAAAAAAGAAAAATGGCGGAACGAGCATAAAAGATAACTGCAAATAATTTACGATACAGAAAAATCTGGTCAGTGGTTAAGGTGTCTGACTGGAGACTAAAAGGCCGAATTCAGATCTCGGCAAAGGATTTTTCAAAGGCCATAACCCGACTTTTACATCTGACAAAGCTTGCTGTGTAATGTGAAGTACTTCAGAACGCTTCCGTGGTTTGGATTCCACGTTAAAATGTAGGTTCCCTATACCCGATAGGATTACCAGGTCAGGTTAAGGAGGCTACGATAGGAGCTGGTTACGCAGCCAGTAAAAACCATTTCACCAGGTCATTACGACCACAAGAACCTTTACCTTTTATTTACGACAGATATTTTACGCACCTTCTTTGATACAGATGTAAGCTGCATAAAGTGGTATGTGAGAGATTTTCGAATACAGCGCTCATTAATTTTAAAATATTGGACACTAAATCACTAAAACTTGTTCAAAAAAGATAATAAGAACTAGCCGAAACTCTGTTTCAAATGTTTGTACAAACTACTAAAAAAATATTATAGCCCTTTGAATCACGTAAGATAAAAGATTAAATGACTGAAAACCGAGATGATACATATTACCCAAAACTGCTTTCATTGTGCGGCAACTTCAATGTTTATTCAGTGTTGCAGTTCTTCTACAAACGCCTTCTCCGTGTGCTAGCGTAAGCGGTTAGCATGAGTGGTGTTTATTGTTCCAGAAGCTCGTTTGGGAACATGAACTGGGCTATTTCTCGTTGCCTTCCCCAGTGTATATTCGTATTATGGTAAGAATGGAGGACTGTGGTTGTGTAGTGTGTTATTTGCGTTGTGGATGAAAAATGAAAGAAGGGAGGGAGTGAAACGGGCTGTCGGTCAATTCTGTTCTATTCTTACGAAGGACATGAAGGGACACCAGGCTTGACGTCCACATCCGATGGACGAATCACCAATAACAGTGTCGAATGCTCTCAATCCATACGCAGCGCGTAGGCTACAGGTTTGGGATTCATCCCAGGACTTTGTTGCATAATACTGTGATTTTGAATTGTGGACCACCACCTCTCCCACCCTGTCGGCCGAATTCTTTTTTTTTTTTTTTTTTTTAATTGGCTTTCGGCGGCTATGGCCATTCAGCCAGCTCAATGTGATCATATTTTAGCTTCCAGTGAACAATTAGTCATCCAGTGTACATCGTATCTTTCTATGTATGGACACCACAGGACGGACAGGACATTCACACAGACACACAACACTTAACATCCATGCCCGCGGCCGGATTCGAACCGGCGACCTTCGGCACGTGGAGCTAGCACTCTAGCCCCTACGCTACCGAGGCCGGCGGCCGAATTCTTATGACGAAAATTTCCTCCACCACCAGGACGTGAACTACGTAGCCCCATGTCAGCGCCGGAAACCATCACGGTGCCGCAGCCAACTGCGCCAACGTAGCGGGCGGTGTTACAATTAGAGTGAGGGAATTTTTAATCTGTCGTTATAGACTTAATAACCGAGTTAACTAACATTACTACCACTACTTCAGCCTCATTAATTCATGATTAATACTTACAGCAAGTTACAAACAAGACGACTGCTCGTGGTCGAGATCGCGAGAGTCCGTAACTGTACCTGGTGCTCGAGCACCGGTGATGGAATTAATTTTCATCGTCTACTACGTAATCATCTGGAACTAAGATTTCATGGTGCCCAACCCCCAATCAACATCACGTATCAATGTCCTGCGCAGAGCTTACGTTATACTGTTGACGGTGATTCATTCGTGGGACAGAGACGTAAAACCATCTGGGCCTTTGGTAAGGCCCAGCACCAGGATAGATACTGTACCCTCATCAACCCGTTACGCACCACAAGAGCAGGATGCAACTGTTTGCGCAATTATCAGGCATAATAATGAGTATACCAGAATAGGCAGCCGGAATCAGCATAGTTGAAATTTCCTTAGGGAGTTGCTAAGGATGTGTAAAATATTCCATGGCAATTTGATACAAACGTAACAGTGAAAGCGAAACTCCGTCGTATCTCCTCAAAAATCTCAGGAATTGATACTCGTCATGTATAACTCGTCAATACTTACATCTGTTTATTATTCAACATCTTTAAGTCATGTCATAACAGGAGAAAGAATTGGCTAAAATGCATAGTATTTTATTTAGATCTACATTACAATTATTCAGGAACAAAATGAACACAGTTGGCTGCTTAATGTGTGGACAAGCTCAGCTTTGATGTCGCGTAAAACACAACTCTCAGGTATATGCCTGCATTTTAATGTAAAAGCAGAGAATTACCTGAATTTGTGATGTCTTTTTTTTTTTAATGAGTTATCTGGTTTTTTTTTTAAAGTATCACACATAAGTTAACCGATTTGAATGGTATTTTTACAGTTTAATATTTTTACGATGTGACTTAAGACTTCACCGGAGGAACAAATGATATGTTCTTAAACTGATAAGATATGTACAATTCAGATCATTGACGGTAGATCAAATAGACCAAATGTTCTTAATATAATTTAGACGTTGTACACTAAATCACAAATTAACACCCCAATAAGAGAAAACATTAGTTAACAGCATTATGTTTGTTTAGTGTTACTGTTCCTGGTTTGTGAAATAACAAAATTAGATTTATAAAAAAATTCATAAGAATAAATTTTGGTTTTTCCAGATAGTGGACTTTGTATTTTGATCTTTGGACTGTGTAAATATTGTCGTTGACATTTTTCTCTGTGTATTATGTATACGATGATTTTTACCGTTTTAAATTCTGCCGGCTGTTTACAGGCAAGTACGGCTACGATGGTCGAAAATTTGCTCTTTAAAGTTACAAATTTTATGAATGGAACAATATAAAACTTTTTACCGAAAAATTTACATGGTTCGCGCACAGATATCGGGTACCAGTAGTGGTGTTTTTCCGCTTGCGAAATGTGAGGCTTGAGCGGATAGCAAATAATTCTGGTCCAGACTCCGCGTACCGAGCGTGGTGGATGAGCGATAACGCTCTCGCCTCGCATTCACCAGGACGCAGTCCGGCCATCCAGGTTTGGGTTTTCCCCAAATCATTCCAGGCGAATGTCGGGTTGATTCCTTCAAAACGCCATAGCCAAATTCCTTCCCGTTCCTTGTCTCCAGTCCTTTCCCGTATCTAACGACACCTAGGTCCATTCCGGCAAATGCTACTATATAATTAACTGAGGTGTGTGCAACAGCACATTCTTCTTCTTTGGTTAAGTCTGAAACTTCGTAAAAAAAAAATAAAAAAATAAGCGTGCTGTGTGTTTTGTGATTAAAATTTCAATAAGCGCGGCTGACTGGGGGGAAGCTGAGGATAGCCAGGTCTGACGCCGACCGCAGGACGGCTGGAAGCAGACAAGTACAAACGCTCTGGCATTCCTGCCGTAATAACTTGGCGGGCGACGGGGCAATCAGTCAGCGCAGCCGAGGATCAGCCGCCGAACGCTATATTTCACCCGGGGGCACATTTAAATAATAGCAATCTTGGGCCCACCGGCATAGCGGGACAACCACCGGCGGGACTGAGTGTTCCTAAGACTATAACCTCAAGTAGAACTGCTTAGTACGTGTCGCATTAAAGCAAACTCCACAACCAGCAGACTTAAAGAACCGCAGTGTTGTTCTATGGAGGTAGGCCCTATTTATTATTTATTTCTCGTAATCACTTTTCATGTAATCAACAACAATGATACAGTAAACAAATACGAGGGAGAGACAAATGAAAACCTTAAAAATGTAATATAAATTCGCAAGTGTGCGCCAGTGGTCTGTAAGTTGGTACGCCTGTTTGAAATAATGTGCCAGATGTCCCCAAAGGCTGCAGCACAGTAACGATGCGCAAGCACCAGCTTAGGAACAGCAGATAGATGGTCGCCCCACTAGCAATGTGCACCAGAGAAGAACAGCGTTCGGTGATTAGATTTCTGCAACGTGAAGGTGTACAACCTATAAAAATTTGTCGCAGAATGAAGTTACAGTGCGGTAATGCTTGTATGTCGCAGCAGCAAGTGTGTGAATGGTGTAGGAAGTTCGCAAATGGTGTGACTTCTGTAGCTGATGCTCCGCGCCCAGGCAAGGCACTTCGTGTCGTGACTACCGAGACAACAGCACCCAGTTGAAGCGATCGCCCGACCTTCCCCCAAATGATTTCCCTATGTTTGGATCCGTAAGAGAAACATTTTTCGTCTTAAATGGCCACTCACATTACAGATATGACGTGTGGGTAATTGGTCGGGGTATATTATATGCGCCCTAAATCCATCAACGTTTATGTATGAAGGAATATCCTTTTTTTTATAATCATTTAAACAGAGCGGATCCCATTATAGCCTTGACTAGGATACGTTGGAGCATATTTCTCATTTGTGATCGATTTTACATACCCATAAACACGCAAACCATCAGAGAATTCGCGATTGTCTACTTCAGGTGGAACATTTAAGAACCTAACAATTTTCACGTCTTCGCCTGCATTGGTAACCGCGGCGTGCGGGTAGTTCTTTAACAAAAAAAAAAAAAAAAAAAAAAAAAAAAAAAAAAAAAAAAAAAAAAAAAAAAGATTATAAGGGAATTCAGACACTTCAGAAGCGTTGTTGACATGCATTGAGCATGGAGGAGACTACATTGAAAAATGATACTTGTGTCATAATATATGAGTGCACAATACATAAAATTAAAAAAAATATATTAAGGTTTTCATTTTCATTCTCCCTCGTACAATTATCACAGTTACAGGATGACGTCGGGGAGTTTATCGATTCGGTTATGCCTCCAGTAGCAGCGTGGAGACCAGCAAACATCTGGTGGGAAAGTATGTCTGCTCCTCACCGCAGTCACAACAGGAGTCGTCCTTTAGACGTCAGCGATGCAACGTTGCACGGCGCTGACCGTGGCCTGTCATGAAGCTGCTTAATAGGCTCCAGTCTGGATTTATAATGGAATCGTCCACGTTTTTCCTCTCAAAACTGTTCGCTACACAAACAGAAAGTTGTATTTGCACGAAGCCTACACGATTCGTAGACAAATAACAAAATTCACTATCTTTGACCAGATTAGGAAGCTGTTGATAACCCTGGTAGTAAACAGGACGTCACTCCTCAGCAAAGGAAAATGGAAATCTACTTGTCGGCCACCTGTCTATTAGAAGGTCTAAGTTCAGCCTACGGAGTTTACACCCCTATGTTTAAGTATCTAATGTAAAGTTTAGAATAAGAGAGCGACATCCTAAGTCATGACTGCCCGCTACCTATTCTGTATCTCTAAATAGTTTAAATTAGGGATGGGCAAAATATATCGATGTATCGATATATCGATATTTCTTCTAAAAAAATATCGATATTTATCGCCGATATTTTTATTTTCGATATATCGATACATCGATATTGTATTTAGTGTATCGATTTTAAGCACCAATTCGATATTTTTCCTACGAACGCAATTCAATATCCAATTTAAATGCTACATGTATATATGATAAATATACGTATATATCCAATCTTCTGAAAGTGTCTTAAAAAGTGAATTCGTCGAAATATAACAGCTTCATCAGCGGTTGATAGGCTAAAAAAAGCTGTTAAATTTTAATAATTTTACGTTAACGTCATTTTTATGTTAGCATGTAAGCGGTTGTTTTATCTTTGTAGTTGAAATATTATCTTTTCAACTGTTTTTTTTTCATTTACGAATAACAATTAATGGGTTGATGATGAATGACTGTTAATTCATTTAAATGTCTACAATCTAGTCTACATTTAAACTCCTTAATCGCAAGGAATACGTTCCGTAAATTAGCCGCAAATACCAAAATCTTGAATACGGAAACCTTGAATACAGAATGTTAGTTTATATAGGATTACAGAGAATATGTTCCAAGTATACAGAAAAATTTTGATGTAATCGAGTGATTATCGCACTTTGAACTTAATAGACCAATTCTGGGTTGCTTTAAATCCTCTATCCTAAAGTTTATTGTAATGCTCTTTAAAATTTGCATATAGCTTTCTCGTGAATTACAGCCCCACTAAAAAATACTTTCTTGTGATTGCTGTCTTCGATTGATGTAGTGAGAGCGGTTTTTAATTTTTTATTCACTGAGACACCAATGGTTTTTACTGATAGTAAGGTTCTCTTCGAACGCCTCTCCCGTGTCAGGTTGTAGGTGATTACCATGGGTGATGTATATCCCTCCAAGGAAAGTCCTAGGAAGATGAACTGGGGTGGTTTTCCGTTTCACCGAACATGGTGGTGTAATGTTTAGCGTTCTGGCCTCGCATTCGGGAGAAGGGTGGGTCGAATCCCCGTCCGGGCATCCTGATTTGGGTTTTCCATGGTTTCCCAAATCACTCCAGGCAAATGCTGGGATGCTTCCTTCAAAAGGCCAAGGCCGAATTCCTTCCCATTCCTTGTCCCCCATCCTTTCCCGTCTCTAAAGACCTCAATGATAAGAGACGTTAAGCAGTTAAAAAAAATTCCCCGTTTACTTCCTCAGTGTGACAGTGCTCCTACGTGTGTATGACAGTGACACTGTGTGGCTCGGTATAGAGTGTTGTGGATGAGAAAAGAAGGGAGAGGGTGGAAGCCGGTGTCGGCATGTTCATGCCTACTTTTGCGAAACATTCTAAAGGGGGCGCCAAGCTTAACATTCCCATCCAACGGATAAACCACCAACAACAACATCGTATGCCCTTGCACCATACGCAATGCAGAGAGGTTTGGTGATTAGAAATTGCAACTTACTGGCCAAACCCTGATGATGAAAATCGTTGATGTAGTGTTAAGTGAAAATAATTCATTTGCACCACTCTGCGATCACGCAAAAAGTATTGTGACTTATTTTAAGCAGTCTGTCAATGCTATGGATCTATTAAGATCTGAACAAGAAGAATCTGGGGAAAAGGAAGGAGAGGTGTTGACTTTGACACATGCTGTTAGCACTAGATGGAACTCCTACTTTAATATGTTAGTACAATTTGTCAGACTCTCTGCAATTGTAGCTAAAATCTTAGCTACAAAAAGTCAGTCAAATATAAACACACTTGATATGGTTGCAACTTAACCGCTTAATGTAATACGTGACCTCATTGTCCTCCTTGGTCCTTTCAAAGAAGCCACTGAAGAGATTAGTGGTACAAATTATGTGACTGCTAGCTTAGCCATTCCTGTTATAAATCTGATTCGACAAGTAACGGAACAAGCTGCTCCTTCGACCACTTTAGGATTCACGGTAAAAGAGGCTTTACTCCAAAGAATTCAAGAGAAATTAAGTCCTTTAGAAGGAAATACATTCCTTGCAGCAGTTACCATTTTGGACCCGCGTTTCAAACGTATACACTTCACTTCTCCAATCGGTGTGTCAAATGCGATATCTACAATAAGTAATGATATTCGCTTGGAACTTAGAAGACGAGGACAAAGTTCTCCAGAAGTAACGTCTACAGCAGCAACACAATATATCGCAGATAACGCATCAATTTGGTCCGCACATGAAAAGCTATTATCCCTTAGCACTACTGTTATGCAAGAGGTTCCAAGCTCTGGCTCAGTTCTTAATGAGCTTAAGCAGTATCTGGACCAACCATTAATAGACAGAAAATCAGACCCAGTAAAGTTTTGGGTGAATTGCCAGTGCTCCAGCGCGCTGAAATACTTTATATGTCAAGCTTCTTCTGTGTCGTCCAAGAGAGTGGCTCCTGCAGTCAACTTAGCTGTACTGAACAACAGGAGTAGATTGACGGGGGAGCACATAAAACAGAGTCCTTTTGATGTCCATATCAGACGAATACTGGTTTGATTGATTGAAAAAAATAGTAAATTAATAAAAATTTGTTTAATTTCTACCTGTGTCTTTAATTTTCAGAATTTTCTTAAATATTTTGATGTATTATATGAATATTTTTTTTTTAGATAATTACTCCCTTTAGACAAAAATATCGAAATATCGATATTTTCCCCGATATTTATCGATAGTGTTTGTAAATATCGCTTCGATATTTATAGATATATTTTTTTGATTGCCCATCCCTAGTTTAAATGAAGATACAAATAAGATAAACAGTAGCTGGTGTTATCGGTTACATGCACCCTACAATTTTTTTTTTAAAAAGTTAAATGAACATTATTTAATATTGTAACACTTAACTTGAGTGTTTAAATGAGATGAAACTGTAGGAATAACAAGTTTAGCTGATCTTATACCTGTTACTATGTTCATCTCGCCAAATGATGCAATAAAATATGAACTGAAAAGTAAAAATCAATTAACAATCCACAGATAATTCATGCTACAACTCTGCTGACGTACATGATATAAGTATAGCTTTCTTCAGATTATATTATATTGTATTAAATACAATAGGGGTGTTTCCTATATTGACAAATAAAAAGGGAGGGGGGATTTATAATTAAATCCTGAAAATGAAAAAAAAAACATATAAAATATGCTAATTTAAAAGGGGATCAAAAGGGTTTAACTAGAACCATGAAATTTAGACACAAAATAATACCTCATTTATTGGGTCTTATGGCCTTTACAAGGTCGGGTAGTAACTAACGTTACGTTAAACACAATTGATTCAGCAAAAACAAGCAATACCCGACGTTTACAATTCGCCGGTGAAAGCAAACAAAACCGAATGAAATATCTCAACAAATAAAATACAACAGAAAAGTTAACATTGAATAATATGGCAACACAGGCCGTCAAATTGAAGCTAACATTTTACTGTACAAAGAGAAAAATCCCAGGGGCGCCGTATAAATGAAAGAAAAGCATCAAAATTGAATTAACAAATAGCAAGATGCTTGAAAATTTTAAATGTGGAATATAAATTCAGCTAGCTCAGAATTTAAGTGACGGGAACAGAGTCTTAATCTCAGGCGTCGCTTAAGGGCTCACAAGTCTGTTAAAACCCAATGAATAGTGACCGTCGTTTCTGGTACATTACCATGAAATCATCGCCGTGATGGTGAGCGACATATACAATGTCACTGCAGCTATGGAAGCTAAATAAGCGGCTACGACCGCGTTATTAGAATAACTTCCAGGTAATGGCAGGCATGCCACTCAACATCTCGCTTCCCAAAGCAAGAATGATCAACCATACAATGATCATCAGTCGAGAGCGTGTCGGCTGACACGTCCGTTCATCAGCTCGTCTTGGACCCAAGTGCAGTCTAGAATGGCCTCTTCTTCTTCCTCGGCTAGTTGCACTCCACATGTAAAAGAACTCCACGGAATTAGTATTGTAGACCCCAATAAATGTTCAGGATTGGCTATCTACACATTTCCGTCGTCACGTGTTTAATATCACGCGTCGCATTCGCCGTCTCCCTCCGCGCGTTTTCTACTTGGCCTTCGGGGCAGTAGAAGGGTAGGGGTAGGTCATCGTCCTATTTCAAACGGAACTGAAGCCGGGCTGGCCCGGCGCCGCCGAGTCGCCTCGCTCGCTTTTGTTCCACCCTCAACCGTCCGAAATGGCAGTTTCCAGCCTTCAATATTCAACCTTTCTGAGCCATGAGTTTACAGAAAAATTAAATTTATAACAAACTATACCTTTGGCCGCCCTGGTTTAAACATACGTTTAATCTATTCAGATAACCCTCATTATTTACAATTACTTACATGTTGCAAGATTAAATAATTAATAAACTTTAATATAATAAAGAAAAATTATGAATATAATTAATAATAATTTAATTATATTCATTGTGGGTGACGCTGTCACACCATAATATATTTGCAGGTGAATATTTAAGCCTGCGAGTATGAATCAAATGATCATCAATGCCATTACTAGTGGTAGAGGTATTAAAAATGCATCTCCTACTAACACTGATCGCAAGTGACAAAATATCCTTACATCTTAAAAAATAAATTAGAAAGCATTGGAAGTATACGTTATCAAATAGCTTGAGGCGATTTACATTTATATTTTCGTGTGTTACCGAAAATTCGTTTTCGCTGAATGCTTCAAACAAAGTATAGCTGGCGCGTTTTCTCGATCTTTCCCGGATTCACATACCACATTGTTGATCTTGAAGCACAGTGAACTTGCTTTAACTACGACCATTAAAACTGATTTTTTCGATTTAGTTACAGATGTATTGACGTGGTTACAAATTATGGTGAGAGACCGAGTATGCAACTTCCAAAGTGTCCCTTCTTATAACATTCTGGTGCTGTGGATGTAAAAAAAAGTCTTATTTAATGAAGGAGCAGAGAATGTTTGCATGACTGCGATTTTCTTGTTTAAAATCGGTTTGATAAATACAGCTACTGAAACAGTGGAACAGCCGTACATATTTATATTTTTATTTTTAGACGTTAATATGAATATTGTGATATTATATAACTTCGTACGTTCAAATACATCGCTTTCATTAATCGTAAAATCTAACTGGTATAAGTAATTACTGGTTTATTCCCAGGCATCCTTAAATCCCCCTCAACTAGTGCCGTACGGTAGAAAACATTTTCATACATTCACTGCTATTAAAACCATTCATAGTTTAAAGTCTAAAAAAAAAGAACTCACCCACGCATTCTTATTCACTTCCTATTCCTGTTCCAACCCCATTTTTCTAACCATCTCTTCATGGGTCTACCAATGTCCCTTGTCCTGTAGGACGGTACTGCGGAGGAAGCTTCGGAAATCTGTTATTAACCATCTTTAGAAAGTGGTTCTTAGAATCTTCCCCTTTTCTAGCGGGAAATTCCATCATTTAGAGAGGAAATATTCAGTTGTTCCCTTAATTCTACATTCTTCCTTCTATCATTCAGGGCATATCCTTTTTTTTTTGATCCTAGGAACTTCATTTCCGATGATTAAATTTTATTTTTGTATTGTAATTTATTTATTTATGTTTCACTGCCCTACATCGGAGTCGTTACTGCCATCTTTATATATAAAATCGTAAGCGTGCATAAAACGCATCACCACGCACAAACCACTGGATAAATGCAGGCCATATTCACACAAAATGATTTCTATTCATTCCGATAAGTGGCACCGAATAATAATTCCTGTATTTACTATTAGGTTATGCTGACCGCGATTAAACAAGTATTGCTCGCCAAAATAACACTACCACTGATTTGATTGAGTACACGCATTTATTTAACAAAAGTTTTGTTTTATGTAGAAGGTGCAACAAAATAAAATGGATTACAATAACTAAACAAACAAGTGTACGTAATATTTAATTTACCTAAACATGACAGTAGCGATCAAGCATTCGAACAGACGATTAGATGATAATTATATTTGATTCGAATTTAACATGAGAAAATAACATTATGATAAGCTATTGTTCGCTGCAGTTAATTTAAAGTAAATCGCGTTGTGTGTTGTAAAATGCAGTTCACGTCAACAGTATTTCTGTTTTTCAGTGGAATTCACGTTATAAGTATTAATAAATTTCACAATTAGTAAAATCGGTTCGTTACATTTAGGGGGTAAACGTGGCGATGCAAAACTTCGCTATTCTGAAAGGGTGTTTATATCAGAGTTTATACATACATGCAAAAAAAAAAAAAAAAAAAAAGAAATATGTTCTGCTTGGCAGAACCATTCTAATAATTGCTCTCGGAGAAGCCATGTGAACAATATTGAAGTGTGCCTGCGGGTCGACGACGTTTGAAGAATAGGTAGAAACAAATGATGCGTTCAAACGTGATTAAAGCACTGCTTACAATATAAATTCAGAAGAAGAGGAGGAGATCCAAGAAAACACATGACTGCCCCTCTGCCTTAATCTACCCAGGCAATATTTCTTTGATGGTTTATCTGTGATTCTCAAATTCCGCGTGGACACAGTCACGGATTCAACTAATTATTTCATAAAATTTAGTTGAGTCTCCTCTCCGGCTTTACCTTTCAGTGATCGTCGAATTTTTTCCACATATTTATTGAAATCGCTGAAGTTTGTTCTCCATTTCACTATCTCCACTGAAAGATAGTTCACACCCGACGTAGTTAAAGTTTGAGACTTGTTCTATTGGTTGATTGCCAATCACTGTTTTGACTCTGATAGGGTATTTTCTTTGCCATGCCGTAACTTTTGATTTTGTACGAAACAACAGAAAATTATAATCGTTATTAATAATGTTTAATGTATGTACTGATTTTTGGAGTCCATCTTAATTTTCTTGTGGGATAAATTGATCTTTACATATATGCTATTACATATTTTTATTACAGAATGGACCTTTTCCTTCCATTTCCTAACTAAGTGGTACAGACTACTACGGTGTCGCAGTGTTTTATTAATTCTTACAACTTCTGTTAGTTTATATCCCAGATCTAATAGAATTTTGTCCTTCTATACATATCCTAGATAGCTTATAACTTTGATATAAATTCTTTTGCATTATTCTCCGTAGCTGCCCCCTATTTACTTTGTCGAACGGCTTTTCATAATTCATAAAAGCAATATAAGTATTTACGTTAAATTCTCTTCTTTTCAGCAATATCTGTTTGAGGCAAAATAAGTTCTCCACACAGGATTTTCCTTTTCTAAATACATATTGTTCTTCTAACTGAAGAGCATCTATTATTACGACGAACCTATTATTTATTTTTTTTTGGTATATATTTTATATCCCGTATTTAATGAACTAATTACTGGATAGCTATCACATCAATTTCTTTCTCCTTTCTTAAACGGTGAAATAATTTTGGCTTTCCGCCATTGTTCTGGGTTGATTTTCATTATCCTACACAAATTTTTTATAAAGTACCTGAATTTTAGAATAATTCCCCAATTTTAAACAATTCAAACTTTATCTAGTTGGCCAGGAGATTTTCCGTTAAGCTGCATCGATTTCCTCCATGTCTATAAGATCAGTTTCTTTAAAATCAGCATTATCTACAACTTCTTCTTTCTTTTAGTATTTGCTATTATACCATAATTTTTTATAGTGCTTTATCCGTGATTATTCTTCAATTAAATTGATGTTAGTAGTTGCCTTGTCATCTTTGTTAAAATGTTTCATAAGTTTATAAGCCAACTCTTGTCTACCATGGATATGAACTTCTACTGAACCTATTAATCTGCCCATGATTCTTGTTTCAACTTCTATGTTATTGTCTTAAAAATATTTCTTCTTCTTGCATTTATGAATTGTATTTCCTGTAAATGTTATGAACCTAAAATGCAGTCAAAAAATTGCAAATAATCTGAAATTCGTGTATGTCATGTTTTGCCTGTGACAGCTCCAGGTTATTGGTTTTGATGGCCTTGTTACGAATACGTTCCCCGCCACACTAAATTCTCATTCCATTCACTGCTTTTCTTTTTGGCTTCTGACTCTCTACTGAATGAAAGATCTTAATTCTAAAAAAAACGAGAAACTCTCTATGTAGATTACTTACACCTGTAACATTCCCGACCCTACAATCGTTCCACCATTTATAAGGATTATGTGTTACCAATGGGAAAAAGAGACTGTTATATATACTACACGTACGTAACAGGAACGGTCTCGCTCATCAAATTCTCTGACGGCGTCGAAGAAGCGGGGTAAGTGGAACTTCAGTGAAGCCGACGGCACAAAACTATCCATCTTAGTGCTAAGCTTGTGAAACATCACAAGAAATAATTCATTTAAATCGAATAACCCTCTCTATCTCATATATTGAAATCGATTTCATCTTTTTTTTTTCACAAGCCAAATGAAAATAGGCTATTTGGCGTTGTAGCATTGGAATAAAAAAGAAACAAATGGCTTAATATATTTTGATCAATACAAAAACAAATATTTTCACGAAAATACGAATGGCAGGTGTTCCTTCAGTTTATCACACTTTTGCCAGCATTTTATTTGACAGTCTGAAATATAAAAGTGTCGATTTAAGAAAGAATCATGTTTTTTTTACTATCATTTGGAATATTTTACGCCAACTATCAAGGACACAACAAACCACATAAGTAACACAACCTCAGCCGGCGACGACAGAACATCTCGATCTCTTATATAAGATATGGTTTATAGAGTTATGGTTAATTTAAATTATATTATACAACAGTAATAATTAATAACTTGCATCATAAATCTGAAATAGTGAAATTATTCAACATATCTCAACCTCATACTGCAATAAATTAACTGATGAATATAATAATAATATTTTTTTTCTGATGACCGCGTTTAAACCACATCTCAGTATAGTAAGGCGAAATTAAGATTAGTAAAACTTAAGTGCTACATTACAATTAGTGATTGCGGTCATATTAATATAAAAAAACTGAAGTTCTCATATTTCTCAAAACGTATTCCATGTAAAATTATTAAAAAAATTATATCACTAAGTAGGTTAAATCCAAATCGGAGGAAAAGATGTGGGACAATATTTCTAAGCGAAAATGATGAAGATTCGTGATAAATTGCAATATTTGCAACTACACTAGATATTGAAACTGATTCATGTTTATTTATAAAGTAACTGAAAAATGAGAAAACAGAATCTTAATTCTGTTTTATTTGTTAATTCTGGGCATTCACAAACATAATGCATTATTCATCAGAACATATAATGATCCAGTAATTAAAAATACTTTTTTTGAAAGATACGTAGGTTTGATTTCAAATATCGTCCTCTAAACGATAGTGATTTCTGTAGGCTACTATATAAGCGAATTTTGGAACGATCACCAATGTTCGCCTTAAATGTTATACATTTCAAGAAACAAATCAACACGAAACGCAAGGCTTTTATGGTTCACAAACAGATGGCGACACTTGTAGCTCCTTTCTTCGCCCCCTCCCCTCCTCCAGCAGACCACCTATTCTTCATATAAGAGATTAGCGATGCTTTCCGTTACGATCCGGCTAGTAACAGAACTGTAAATTCCTGGATGTTAATATCATTTATCAATAGGAATTTACGTGGCCTTCCCAGCTGTTGTCACGGTTTCAAGATGCCGCGCATCCCACCTCAGTCACTCTTGCAACAACAATTTCACAAGAAATCCGAACCTTGGAGCCTCCTAATGTGTTTCACAAGAACAAAGCAAAGATTTATTAGAGATGAAATTCAGCTTAAGTTTCCTTTACAATTCCTGGGTGAATCAGGATGGGAACCCGGGACTGCGTACTTTCGAGTTGGTTGCACTAACCACACGCTAATATTAGTAAACATGCCTGGCTTAATTTTTTTACCGAAAAATTAAGTTTGTTAGTAATAGAATTGTACAGGTATATATAGATAAACCCTTTGTCAACATATATAACCCAAACAAATTTTCATTCACATCGTTGCTAAGAGCCATTATTTAAATATTGATTAATATGGTTGGAAAATTAGGTGGGGAGGACTTACTGGGACCGACTTTGGGAACTCAAATTATGGGAAATAATAAGCTAAATAAAAAAATCCACAACACATTATTCAATGTACTTTTTTTAAAAAATAAATCGAATGATTTTATAATGAGCTGAATAAAAATTCTGAAACCATATTATTGATTGTACTCTTTCTTTTTTAAAAAATGAATGGTACCACATTCGAAGGAATACGTGAAAAGAAATTGTTTTATCCTTGCGTTACATGTAAATGGAGGTAACCGAAAAAATCTTTTTTGCGTATTTTTCGAGGAATCTGTTTCGCAGTCAATAAAACACATATTTCTTCGCAATTTCATCACATACAATGTAGAAAACATTATTTTTCAGTTGATAGAAATAACGTTATAACAAAAATAGAATTTAACGACAGAGCGTAGAATGACTGTGCTCGATAACCTGTCGCCCAACTTAAGGTAATGATTTGCGTTTTGATATTATTAAATAAACTGAATATTTGAATCACCAAACAAGTTAAAACTGCTATATTTATGTATATAAAACGTAGTGTTTGTTCCTGAATAAGAAATATAATTGTTAAAAAACATGAATTTCAACATAATAGAACCGAAAAATTAAAAAAAATTAGAAACTCTCCAAAAATCTATTGTTTTTTGGGAAATATTCTTCTTGTTTCGAACTAAAACGTAAATTTGTTTCAGCAATAATTATAAAGTTTTTACTATTTTTTTCTCTTAGCAGATATCAATTACTGTCTCATTTTCATGTTAATTGTATGTTTAAGAATATTCGAGGAATACATCAGTTATAAAAAAACCCGAAGAAGAGTGAAAAATAGAATATCAATATCTATTCTTGCGGATAAATTACAATTGCATAGCAGCAAAAAATAAAATTTGACAGAAATATGATCATTAATACTTAATTTATCGCGCAAAACAAAAACTCAATCATAGTCATATCAATGGCAGCACCAGAGCTAAATCAGCGGCAGGACACACCTGTAAACACGCAGAAATCGTTTTAAAAATAATTAAAGATGGGCCCAAGCTCCGTTAATATCTCCAAGACATAAAAATCATTCAACTACGATATTATCTTTGTACCATCACATTTAGAGATACTGAGCATTGCTGACAATTTTCAGTGCGTGAATCTGTCGCCGACAGATGCTATTCTGCGCCGTAAAGCTGCGCTACCACTGGAGGCCATCCAGTGAGAAACCACCTGTTGACAGCGGCCCACCCGCAAGGCTATTAATTATCGTGGCTTGTGGTCTGCGTAAGCGGGAGCACATGCCAGCCACCTTGACGGATAAACGACCCCTTGCCAACACTGCTGGACCATCGAGCACTGTAGCATTTGAGTTAGAAACAAGGTGCTCGGCACAGCCAGCATCGACGAAACCGTTCAGAAGGACATCTTCCAGGATTGTGTCAAAACTGAGGGCCTGTTACTGCTAAAAGTGGTTGGCAACATTGATTTTTATGTCACGATTACCCGTTTCACTAAACGAGACTGTGGCTGACTGAGGTAGCAAAAATATACAGTTCTGTCGATTCTGAAGTTTGGTCTGTAATTAGATTATAGTTACGCAAAAAATCCTTGATTTTTAGGAAAATCATCGAGTATTATGCAAAACAAGTATTGATTGATATACTTTAACAAAGTAGATCAATAGATATAGCAATTATAAGTCTTTCACAATCAGTCACGTGCCCCATTGTACAAGGTAAATAAGGTTTATTCTTTGGGGTGTTAGAAATTTAAAAAAAAACAAATAACTATATTTTTTCTCATAATTACATAGCTTGGTTAAAAAAAACACAGATCTGAATATAAAAAAAATATCAGAGTTCGCAATAACGTCAATTTATCTGCGTCTGATAAATTGAATTGTACCCTTAACAAAGATAAAACTAAAAGTAGGAAGGCTATGCAGTAAGATTGAAAAAGGAAAGAAAAGCTCTTTGGTCTAAGATCTTGATACGTCCAACCGGACCAAGTGATCTCAAAAGAAAGACATATTACGACGTTTTTGGTGGTATTATGTTAATTACGTATTTTTAGAATGTAAGAGTAAGTTTTCCTGCACTCGTGTTATCTTGTGTGGGATATAACCACGAAAATGCGATGAAGGAATGACACTGAATTATCTTCTATAAATAATTTTGAAAGTAAAAAACTGACTGGGCAAGCAACGTCTGGCAACATTTTATGACGGTAATGATATTGTCTAATTATTTATAAGCAGAAGATAATACGAAACCGGATCGTTACAACAGGATTTATTAAACTAGCCCATTTCTCAACATTCCAATTTTGTGAGGATTTCTGAATGACATAAAAAACTTATTTTTCTGATTCATCTAGCAAGAAGATTTTTTGCTTTCTTGCTCCTAAATTAGTAATCAATTATATATACAGTATAAAGCAAGTGTGTGTACATAAAAACACACTTTCCTCCATGACCACCCACTGCAAACCCCTTAGTAAGGGAGTTTGGTCGCGTGGTCGTGGTGGGTGGAAGAGGTTGGATGCGGGTCGCAAAGTGGGTAATCTTTATAAGTAAAAATTCAGCCTCCGTTTGTTCGTGCTCGCAAAACTCGAAAAGTAGTTGGTCGATCGAATAGAAATTTCGAACAACTTGGTGAGTGGCAAGAAGAAGGTTTTTAAGAACCAAAATTTAAAAAACCATCCTCTCTTCCTTATTAAACAACTTATTTTTTATACAAAGCCACATGTTGTATCCGATTTCGATGGAACATTGCACACATATGCTTTAAAACAAACAGAAAAATACTGTAAAAATTTGGTTTGCAAGAACCCACCTCTCTCCCCCTTTCCATTCCCTTAATTTCTGTCAATGATCCTTATACATACTTACAGTTTTTTTCCGATATCGAAAGAACTTTGCACAAGTATTCCTTAAAACAGAAATATACTGCCTGTATTTGGTTTTCAGAAACCCAAACCCCCTCCTGTTCCACACCTCTTAATTTTTGTAAATGTTCTATATACAAAGCTTCACTTTCTATCCGATTTTGAAGGAAATTTGCACGTCTATACTTTAAAACAGAAAAATACTGTCAATATTTGGTTTGAAAAGTATTAATCCCGCTCCCCCTTTCCACCCTCTTAATTTTGTCAATGTTCTTTATACATAGCCATAGTTTTTATCCGGTATCGATGAAACTTTGCATACTTATACCTTAAAACAAACAGGAAAATACTGTCTACATTTGGTTTTCTGAAGTCCATATCCTTCCCATCTTTCTAACCCCCTTAACTTTTGTCAATATTCTTCATATAAAGCTACAGTTTCAATCCGATTCTGAAGGAATTTTGCACACGTATACTTTAATGCAAACAGAAAAGTACTGTCTATATTTGGTTTGCAAAACCCCCAATCACTCTCCCCCTTTCCACCACTACATTTTTTTCAATTTTCTTTGTACATAAACAATTTTTATGTGAAATCGATATAATAATTTATTTTACATTCATGTACTTTAAATATATTTATACTTTAAATACAAATAGTTTAAATTAAACAGAAAAATACTGTCTAAATTTGGTTTTCAGAAACCCAGCTCCTCTCCCTCTTTTCAAGCCTCTTAACTTATACAAAGCTGCAGTGTCTATTCAATTTTCAAGGAACCTATACTTTAAAACAAGCAGATACTTACTGTCAACATTTGGTTCAGAAAACCCCAGTTAATCTCCCTCTTTCCACCACTCAATTTTTGTTCATTGCACATATCCACAGTTTTTATCCAATATCTATAGAACTTTGCTCACGTATACTTTAAAACAAACAAAATAATACAGCCTATGTTTGGTTTGTAAAACCCCAACCCCTCTCCCCCTCTTCCACCACCCCTCTTTATTTCCAATGTTGTTAACAGAAACCCACAGTTTTTATCAAATTTCGATGGCACCCTGCACTCATGTACTTTAAAACAAAAAGAAAAATATTTTTTACATTATGTTTAGAAATATCCAACAACTTACCCCTTTACCCCATTTAATTTTTGTAAATGTTCTTTATACAAAGCTACAGTTTTTATCCGATTTGATTATACTTTAAAACAAAGAAGAAATCACAGTCTAAATGAGGTTTACAAAAACTCACCCAATATCCCTCATCAACCTACTTAAACAAAATTTACATTTGAAACCATTCATTTTTATTGCAAATACCTTGAAAATGGTAGGAAATCGGCGATATTCTGTCAAACGATTCCGATCGGGAAATTGCTGAACAACAAGTTTGAATTTGAAATTTAAAATTTGTGCATATCTACAAGGTTTTATCAGATCTCGAAGGTATTGTGCGCACAAAAGACTGAGCCACAGCGAAGCGTGGCCAGGGTTATGAATGAAGTGCACTGAAAATATGATTGCCAAATGAAAATGCTAGTAGTTGTGACTGGTGTTGCAGGTCAGGGCCGTGTCAACCAGCTGGGTGGTGTGTTCATCAACGGACGGCCACTGCCCAACCACATCCGCCTCAAGATCGTCGAGATGGCGGCGGCCGGCGTCAGGCCGTGCGTCATTTCGCGTCAGCTGCGCGTCTCACACGGCTGCGTCTCCAAGATCCTCAACCGCTACCAGGAGACCGGATCCATTCGGCCGGGGGTGATCGGCGGCTCGAAACCTCGCGTCGCGTCTCCAGAAATCGAGGCTCGCATAGAAGACTACAAGAAGGCCAATCCTGGCATCTTCAGCTGGGAAATCCGCGACCGGCTCATCAAGGTACGGAACGTGCTGCTTTTTCCAACAATGTTTCAACACGAGATGTTCTTTTGTAAAGCGGCGTTTTCATGAAATCTTGAGAGTCAAACTAAGGTTAGTAATACGTGAACACAGACTTCGGGAATAACAGTTTCTCAATGAGGAATCTCTGGCTTTTGGCATAGTCCATTACGAGTCTTCATATGATACTTGACCTCACCGTTACTGTTGTCTTCCTTCAGTGTTCAATGACTACGTACAGAGAGGAATCAAAATTTCATTTGAGGAATCACTGTAAGCTAAATTCAAGGAAACTTTTCGAAACTGATTGAGTTACATTCTTTAATACCCTGGCTCTCGGGGAGCAAATATCGAACAAAGATACACTGAAGAGCCAAAGAAACTGATACAGCTGCCTAATATCATGTAGGACCCCCGCGAGCACGTAGAAGTGCCGTAACACGACGTGGCATGGACTCGATTAATGTCTGAAGTAGTACTAGAGGGACTTGACACCATGCATCCTGTAGAGCTGACCATAAATCCGTAAGATTACGAGAGGGTGGAGATCTCTTCTCAACGGCACTTTGCAAGGCATCCCAGACATGCTCAATAATGTTTATATCTGGGGAGTTTGGTGGCCAGTGGAGGTGTTTAAACTCAGAAGAGTGTTCCTGGAGCCACGCTGTAGCAATTCTGGACGTGTGGGTTGTCGCATTGTCCTGCTGGAATGCATAATGGACATGAATGGATGCAGGTGATCAGCCAGGATGCATACGTACGTGCCACCTGTCAGAGTCGTATCTAGACGTATCAAGAGTCCCATGTCAGTCCAACTGCACACGCCCTACACCATTACAGAGCCTCCACCAGCTTGAACAGTTCCGTGCTGACATGCAGGGTCCATGAATTCATGAGGTTGTCTCCATACCCGTACACGTTCATCCGCTCGATACAATTGGGAACGAGACTCGTCAGACCAAGCAACATGTTTCCAATCATCAATAGTCCAATGTCGGTGCTGACGGGCGAGGCGTAGAGCTTTGTTTCCTGGACTCAGCTAGGATACACGAGTGGGTCCTCGGTTCTGAAAGCACATATCGATGATATTTCGTTGAATGGTTCGCACGCTGACACTTGTTGATGGCCCAGCATTGAAATCCCCAGCTATTTGCGGAAGGGTTGCACTTCTGTCACGTTGAACGATTCTCTTCAGTTTTCGTTGGTCCCGTTCTTACAGGATCTTTCCACCCGCAGCGATGTCGGAGATTTGATGTTTTATCGGATTCCCGACAATCGCGGTGCACTCGTGAAATGGTCGTAAGGGAAAATCCCCACCTCGTCTCTACCTCGGAGATGCTGTATCCCATCTCTCGTGCGCCTACTATAACACCACATTCAAACTCAGTTAAATCTTTATAACCTGCCATTGTAACCGATCTAAAGCCTGCGACAGACACATGTTGTATTATATAGGTGTTGCCGACCGCAGCGATGTACTCTAAGTGTTTACACATCTCTGTGTTTGCATAAGCATGCCTATACCAGTTTCTTTGGCTCTTCGGTGTATAATACAGCACTTTAATTGAAAACTGTTTTTAAATAATATTGACGATATTCACACTGAAATGACAACTTCAAGACAGCAAGTTCAACATTTTCTATCTCAGAAATAATTCCAGCTTAGGTTTCAGGCCACTATAGAATAAGAGACTTTTGTGACCGCTCTTCGGGTATATTAGCTAGGAAAGAATTAAGCCTTTGTTCATTTAGCATATAATTAATTACGGCCCGACTTCTCGTAACTAAGTATTGCCCTGCGTGGATTAAATGTCTCCCCTTACATTGGTTCTTTCCTTGTACTGTGGGCGATTCCCCGTTTCAAACAAATTATTTATCAAACATTCAGTGATGGTACCAATGTTGCGTGGCGCTGCTTCCTTTCAATTGCAGAAGATTTCCCCTGATTGTAAGGTGAATAACAACTTATGTCTCAGACTGGAAAAGAGGAAATACCTGTTTCTTAAGTTACATATACTTCCGTGGACATTTTGTTTACAAGCAACAAATTTAGAAGCTGATTATGAATGGTAATAGAAATATGCCTTGCGCCAACCACATAAAAATTACATCGTTTTAATGGTAAAGTATGTGGTATCCGGTATCATGTCACATTCCAGCCTAACTTTAGCTATTTTCCATCGTAGTTGATCATGAAATTAGATAACCTTTTTAGGGGGAGAGGGACTAAAATAAACAAATTTCTGAGTTTCAGAAAGATAACCAATAATTAACAAATTGTTTTCTCATCAAATCTTCATAACGTTTAAAATTTTTGTTTAGACTAATTACCTTTGTAAATTTTTATTTCTAATCTCTGTAATACATATTAATACATATCACTCTAATATTACCAATAACGCGTCAGAATTTGAACATTATTTTGGTTTGGAGAGACAGTTCACTGACAATATGGTTTTGAATGTCAGCATGAAGCACTTTGGTTTCAATCAAAATCCATAAAGATTCGTAAGATTTATGTACATAAACTTCCAAACATACCGTAAGTCTGTTTGTCTTAACGTATTCATGGGGAACGTAAAATTTGAATCTCTTCGTTTTATTTGTCAAGGCTAGATTCGTCGTGTCTCAATGACGAAACTTTTTCTTTACCAGTAATTGAATAACTGGCAAAGAAAAAGGGTAATAGAGAATAAAACCACCAAATTCACTACAAGATTTAAATTCAAAAGCTGACTTATCACATTTAAGTAGAAGGCACTATCGATGTTGGTAATACTAGGCACCAGGACATCCATTTAAGCCTCATAAAAAAGTAATGTAAATGCTGTAAATTTAACCGGTTTCAGTCCCCTTCCTCTTTCCATTGCCGCATAAAACATTTAACGGTCGCTTCTTACAGTCATCCACACACATTTTACTTTGATAAATGAAGATAATGAAAGTTAATCACGCTACACTCTTTATTTCGATGGTGTAGAATGTCTAATGTATCACTCATAGGAGGCTAACATACTGACCATTAACTTTACAAATTTGTCCTCCAATTCTCAAATCAAGAAATTGCTTGATTGAGAAATTTTCGCTGCTACTATATTTCATTTCTTTTACTAGAAGTACGGAGAACTTGTTTTGAGAGCATGTACAATTTTATACTCCCGTTAACCCTAGCAAATTATTCAAATTGGAGCCTGTGGAGAGAATTGTGAATGCACAACGCCTTTCTTACAATTACAAGAAACAACGTTATCATATTTTACATTGTACACAGTCTAATGAAACTATGGTTTTCTGAATCACTTCAGGCAAGTATAATTTGTTTATCTTAAATCTAGGAATCATTAATTTACGACCCCAATATCGAGTCTAGCAATCCAAACACAAAATACATAAACTTATTGTACAAAAACCTCACCAGTTAATCAGCCACGATTGTTTTCCGGAAATTTGACTCTTGATTAATTCCTTTTAAACTTATTAGGTCAGTTTACTGACGTCATTTACTTACCATTCATTGGAAATGGTGTTATGAATTCCAAAAAATTGAGAGGTTTCTCTATTTCCAAACTAAACGCAGCTGCGAAAAAAAGTGACAGAAGAATTAAAACTGCTGTATCCGACAACCTAGGAAAAATATAGGTGCAAAGAAGTAAGAATATTTTCCAGGATCACAGACGACTTCGTTTGAAAATAATTTGAATTGCTTGAAACTAGTTATTAATAACGAAACTTACAAATGAAATGGGCGGAACTGTAAGCATATTCATTGGAGAATAACAAAACCTGATACAGCGACATTCATCATCCGGAGAAGACGAAGACATACTCATGTGTATGCTCTTTTTTCGATGCGGATACTATTTTCAATGAGCCTATAGAGTCAAGGACGAAGAAAACTAGAGGACGAAAATTTTACGTATTTTTTATATATTTTATTAATTTAGGCTGCGTAAAGAAGACTCACATAGCCTGCACCCAGATAATTTTTAATTTCTTTTCTACTCTAAATGGAATTCAGATTAAATTGAGATATATCCGATGATACACTAGCAAAATAATAATAATAAAGTCAATTGTAAAATGAAACACAGCCAACCTGTTGCAATATTCGTTGAATTTTATTGTTTACCGGTTTCGACCCGCCTTAAGGGAGTCTTCTTCAGAACTTGTTAAAAAGTATTACATAAATCTAAAAACTCTTCTCAATAAAATAGTACATTTTGTACTAAAGTCACAGTAAGCTGCCGCCCAGATTAGATGTGACGCTGGCTCTCTGATACACGTTGGCTGCCGGATGGATAGCCATAAAATATATTTTAATGTGTGACTTAAGTACAAAATTTACTATTTTATTGAGAAGAGTTTTTAGTTTTATCTAATACTTTTTAACAAGTTCTGAAGAAGACTCCCTTAAGGCGGGTCGAAACCGGTAAACAATAAATTCAATGAATATTGCAACAGGTTGGCTGTGTTTCATTTTACAATTGAAGAAATACCGTTGCTGTTGATGCTGCCATGCTCAAGATTTTTATAATAAAGTCAGTTTGGTTTTCAAGTTATTGCATTAAAGAAACCCTGGTCAAAGAGTCATCGTAGTAATTTCAACATTAAGATGAGTAATCTCACGGCAATTTTGGTATACACTGTTATCGTTCTAATATCGTAGGGCTAATTACTACCATACATAGTTTACAGAAAAATAGCATCATCGTTAATTTCATCTTTATAGAATTTGTGTAACTAGTTGCACAGTGTTTTTCATGTCATCTAAAACCGGCATTTGGATAACAGCGTTTACAGTTAGAGTCAGTTAAAAAAAAAAAAAAAAAAAAAAAAAAAAAAAAAAAAAAAAAAAAAAAAAAAAAAGTGAGAGAGCGTAATATATTAGAAGCATTTTATGAACTATCAAACAGTACAATGGTAAAAACGATTCACAGAACTTCCCAGTTTGCGCATATGTTCGTTTCCTTTAAATAAAATCTTGACTATAGGCTACGTATGGTCCATCATGGCTTACACCTTTGGAAACGCTTACACGCTTCATCACATATGCGCGCTGCCATTGCGTGTTGCTGATTTACTTCCCTATCTACCCTAAAGTCTGAAGTCTAATGAAGTTGACTATTATAACGTTGGAATAAAAAGTTAGTATGTCCCTGTATTGTGGAAGCTAGAGCTACAGCCTCACAAACCGAGGGCGTAAAGTTAGAGTCCGGACTAGAAATGGGTGGTTTTAATTAAGTATTGCGTTCGTATTTTATTGCCCTCAGTGTGAACAGAAATAATAAAACCGTTGACGTGAAAAAAACAAGACATAAACATTGCTCTACGAAAAGAAAACTCAGTACAAAAACAAATAAAAACTCACTTAGACAGAGAGAACTATAAAAAATCAGGCATTTACCAACTGAAATGTCAAAATTGTGAGGCAATATACATAGGGCGGAAACAAGCAATGGAGAAAAAGCGGAGATGGGTGGTTATGAACCTGGAAACCACTAATGTAAATATGAGTTGTAAATAATCAGAAAATGTTTCAATTTAGAATTATGTCAAACATCATAAAATAAGTTTATAAACCCAATGTAAATTTTAAAATAGATTCGTCGCTGATGATGCCTCGATGAGAGGCGAAATGCGTACGGCGATAAAGTTACAAATTCAGTTGCATTGACGTTATTTTATCATTTAATTTACTGAACAACTGCGGAAAAATGACTGACCTACAACAACGCTACCATAGAGTGTTAATACTTCTCCAAGCGCAGACAAATAAAAATTTGCTGTAATATATTTCTGGTCTCGTCGTACAGATCCGTGATGAAATTAATATGTTACACTTCTTTAAAACATTATTTCAGTTTCTAACATAGTTTACTTTACGGCTTAACAGTTCATTACTCTCGAGTTACTGTTATGCCCCTTCCAAAATGTCGGTTGAAATTACTACACCGCAGCATCACAAACAAACGACATTAGCACCCATATCAGACCAAAGGTGAGTCACGAATAAAGATTGTTTTTCACGAATATGTGGAACCCACGAGAACACTTATTTCGTTTTTATTTTTTTAAGAGCTTTAGTTTTGAAAACTTCAAATTTAATTCGTTTTTACAAGTATACTATATCGAGGTACTCACTTGTAATTACAAACGGAGCGTCCATAAACTAGATGGATTGATCTAGGGGAGGGGAGAGGGGGGATGGGTTATGTAGAAAGTTATGCTGCCCTACGTGGGTGTGGGAGGGGGGTGGGGGAGGGAGGTATCCGTGCCAAGCCCCTTAGCTTTTCATTCGTCTTATTCGTCACAGTTAACATAACGTGCAGAATGCAGAACGGCATGTGGATAGTTATTTCTCATTTAATTACCTCAGTAATAAGCAATTAGATGTCCATTATATACTAACAGTGCCGCAACGAGACTCAACTTCGCTTACAGATGTCACCCGGGATTTTGAAAGGCAGTGACAGTTTGTGTTGTTTTGGTGGTTTGAAATAAACGTGTTTTGAATAGAATTGAGCGCTTGTAACAACACCCCTCGCTGATAAAAATAATTACAATTTTGTTCTGTCAAGTGAATTTTAGTGCAGCTTTAATTGTTGTGCCCGATGAAATGTTATAAATGTTATTTCAAGTTCAAAGTGTGAAGTTGAGATGTACAATAAACTTTGACAGACTTTTGTAAAATGTTTACCAACAAATTTCCACTATCAGATGATTTACAGAAATCTTTTAAGCAGAACTAAGAATCATTCCCCGGTAATGTAGAAATAAAAGTGCCTGAACTGGAGCAAAGTAAATAAATAAAAATAAAAAAAATAAAAAGCAGCTCTTCTTAGTTTTTGTTACGAGTACAGTTTGTTCTATTCTATCAATTAATGAAGAATGATGAATGAGATAAGCAAATTGTTTGTAGTAACAACTCAAGAAGAAAAAGATCCGTGATGTAACCGCAAAAATAGGTTTTTCCCAATAATTGATCATTTGCAGGAGTGGTTGAAGAGAACATTTCATGCAGAATATTTATAGTTATAGGGAAGAACATAGCGCAAATATCGCTTGTGTTCATTATACAAGAAATAATTTTAACGATAGTCTGTCAAGAGAAAAGAGTAGGAAATGTCAGCTGGAATTAGAGGGGGAAAATTGCTACGTGTCACATGGGGCTTCGGAGGAGAGGAGGGGAGGGGGGAGAAGGGTCGAACAAAAGCGACGTCTGGCTAGTGGGAGGGAAGGGTAGATTCTCAGATCAAAATGGAGTAACGTAGTTCATGGACGCTCCCAAAGCATTGCGTTTGCAATGATACATTCAAAAATTGATTTCCGGTGTATTGCGGGCTAGAAGCAACAATGCCCCTGTTGTTGTCTGTGCTAACATTATAAATACATCGTACATCTAAAGGCAAGGTAAAAAAAAAGGTGCGGTCTTTTTGTTGATTTTTTAAGTATTTTAATTGCTAAAGTTATAATAATAGTCTCAGTAGTTCGAAGACAGGAACATTGTGTTATTTTACATTTGTTGCAGTTTCTGCAGGGAACAAACTAAAATTATACTTCTGAATCTTGAGTTTTACTGGCTAACTAGGGCAACAATTGTATCGGAAATCAAAATCACAGTACACACGCTATTATCAACTTCCTAGTATTTGTTTTTATTCAGTAAATATCTGAGAGTATCTGTCTGAGGTACCATACATTCAAGGAGTGGTTTTCGGTGTGTTGCGGGCTAGACGCAACAATGTTCCTTCTTGATAAGATAAATCTTTTTCCGTCAGACCTCACACGTTAGGAGTCAGGGCAGTGCCCCGTCTTTCAAAGGCACCCTATTCTAGCGCCATCTGTCAACCATTATCTGAATCTGAGTGCAGTCGGCACTTGCGGTCTCAAAGCAGATCTTGTGCACTACCTGAAGCAGGTAGTGCAATATATCTGGTTTTCTCACTGCATTAATCGTAATTGTTTGAGTCGATGTACCTGTAGATTTTTTCCCAGCATTTTACTGGTGTTGTCTGTGAACATTATGTGTGGATTGAATATCTAAACACAGGGTAGAAAAAGTAATATGTCTCATAGCTGCACTTATAATCATAGTCTCATTATTTCAAAGAGAGGAACAGTGAATTATTTGACATCGTTGACAGTTTCTACACAGAACAAACTAAAACTCTACTTTGGAGCAATGACATCCGTGATTGAAAGCACAGTAGCTACATGCATTACCTCCTTAGTATTTAGCCAACCTATGTTTGTTATTTAGTAAACATCTGAGAGTATCTGTGTAAAGATTATAAACAGTTCCTTTGATTCACTTGATATTTAAAAATGAGATTAATTAAAATTAGTATTTCCAAAATTTGAGAATGCTCTTAAATAAATAACGAAACTGTTTCCGGTGAAATAATAGCAAAAATTATTCAAACCAAATGTAATGTGCTTTGTTCATCATTTTGTTTCGTGCTTTATTCGACTCACTGTGCACCCCAAACTCTCTTTGAATCTGCAACGTCAAACAGGAATAATAAAATACTTGCTGAGTTGATTCTTTTATGATATCCTTAATCTCATCACTGTACTTACTGCGTTTCGAGTAGGAAGTAGGTTAGGCATATGATTCTGATTATAGTCAAAAAGTGAGCTCCGGACAAGAGTGTCAGAAGTAGGACTTTTCGTACAAACTGAAAAACCTGCAACAATTATGAAACCCTTCTTTAATTTATTTTGTTTTATCATCATAGCATACAAATTTTGCATTTTTCCTTAGTTCTACGGGCAGCCCGACAAAACGTTTTCTTACACAACCTTTCTCGTTTCTATGCAGCATTCTTTTCAGATAACCAGTGTAATGTTCTCCGTCATTATCTTTCTCTTTTCATGTGATTGTTGCGTCTTCTTAACTTAACAATGTTGTATATAACTGCCACGAAAGAATTTTTTTTTTTTAATTTTAATTGGTATGTTAGTATTTTCTAAGCATTATGTCGTGCAAAGATTAGTACTAGAAAGGTGGATAAAAAAAAGACATTTTTATGGCATTTGTAGACCTATGAAAAACCTGTAACAATGTTAAAAAGAAGACAGGATGTTCAAGATTTCAAAGAAGTCTGATTTAAAAGTTCAAAATACAAGACATATTTATCAGCTATATAAGAATAAGATGGCTAAATAAAAGTAGAGAGCTATGAGAGACAAATAAGTAGTGGAAAAGGCCTCAGAAATTTAAATCTATCACCACTAATTTTAAAGCTGTATGAAGAGGTTGCAATGAATGAAGTAAAAGAAATTGGGCAATACGTGTTCTGCGGTTTGCTGATGACATTTGTCCTGTTGGCAGACAAGAATGAGGATATCGGAAATTACTGAATGGTATGAGTAAAATACTGGGAAAACAATTTAGGCTAAACATAATCCAAGTCAATGAAAAAGTCATGAAATGAAGCAGAAATGACAGAAATAACTGCAGATTAAATACAAAAGTAGGTTCGGATGTAATAGGCTAAATGAATTGTTTTATTTAGGAACAACTATTATTTAGGAAACTCCAATTAAAGGCCGAAGTAAGAACGATGACAAAACCAGAACAGAACTAGAGAATAGAGCTTTTTCGAAAAATATAAATCTTTTAGTTTCATATATTAAATAAGGAATCAAGACTTTATAGAGATGAAGCATGGACTTGTAGAATACAAGAAATAGGAAAATTGATGTGTTTTAAATTACTTACTAAAGAAAGATGCTGAAAATTAAAGGGGTCAGATAAAGTACGAAATGAATGTGTTTTGGAAATGTTGGGAAAGAAATATGTAGAAGAGTCTTACAGAAAGAAAAGATAGTATGTTGAATCACTATTTAAGACGCGTAAATGATTAATTTGTTGATGAAGGGAACAATCGAAAGAGCGAACAGTACAGGAAGATGTAGATAAAAATATATGAAGTATATAATTAAGGATGTAGGTTGTAATTTGTGAGCTGGTCCAGAAAAACGCGTTGTCTTTCTTACAGTTTAACAAAATACGAAGTTCTCCGTATCTTGCTTCCGCTGGTAGTTTAAATTTCAGTCATATGTTTCATCTCCGTGAAAGTACAGTCTAACTGTATCGCATCTGCTACACTGGTGTGAGAGACCTGAATGATATGAATGTTGTTATTCTCTAATTTAGTAGAATTATGGCAGAAGATTAGATGCTTTAAAGATGTGAACACGCAGGAGGTTACTGTGAATATCATTCATGGAGGAAAGAACAGAACTGAAAGTGAAAAAGATTCTCTCCTCGATATTTTACCTGCAAATCGTATGTTTTTTGGACTTAATGTTTGGTGGCAGGGAGAAAATCTGCAAAAAATACCATCCAGGGGAAATCAAAATGTAAGCTCTCACGCGAAAGATATTCATTGCTATCGCTAGACCAAATTCAATACAGAATAAACCGGATGATTGCTTAATTATTTTGGCAAGCAGAGATCGAAACAAGTGTAGACAGATTGCGCAAAAGGTTTCTTGATGTGTCATCAATTTTCAACTTTGAATGATGCATTACGGCTTAGTAGAAATAGCTGTGTGCGAAAATTGGAATATCATAAAGAAAGTGATATTTTTTACCTAGCGTGACGGGTGAGCGTTAACACTCTGGCCTCGCATTTGGGAGGACGCAGGTTCGAATCCTCGTCCGGCCATCCAGATTTGGGTTTTCCATGGTTTCCAAAAATCACTCCAGGAAAATACCCAGATGGTTCATTCACAAGGCCATGGACGAATTGCTTACTGTTCCTAGCCTCCAGTCTTTTCCTGTTTCTAATGACCCCGAAAAAATTAATTATTTGATGTTAAAGAATGTATAAAACACGGAAATGACTATAATTGTAGAGTGAATGCCGTAAATTGTTGCATTAGAAAATAAATTGTAAGTTTCTGAAAATTCAGGAAGATGAAAAATTTCTCTACAAATCACCGTGCTTTTTGACAAAAAAACCTTACGTCACAGGGGATGATAGATACCTTTTTTGTGGGATAGTATCTGTCTGTTCAGTGTCTCACAAGCTCAACGCAGAAGTGGGCTGTCTTATACCGCTATTAATAAAGAGAAGAAAACTAGTACTTGTGACTCTTAGAATCGGGTGTTAATAGTCCAAAGTGACAACCGGCCAGCCGCTTTTCTCGGACTCCCCATCGCTTCGCATTCTTCACAAAAATCATTGCAAAGATTTGAAAATCAGCTGGAAACTAGCAAAGCCAGAACGTACCCGTTAGTGTGACTGGGCGGCTTAAGGCGTCACCACACTGGATCGGATAAGTACAGTACCAGTTTCGAGTCCTAAACCGCGATACCGGTCTCCTGATTACTAATTTTTCGGAGATTTCTGTAATCAATAGGCGAATTATTGGACGATCCCCAATCTCCGCATCATAATCTACATATTTTACTAAAATATACCCTTACTATAGCAATTTATAAGTTTTACAGACAGACTGCAACAAAAAGCCGTGTACCGTAAGGATAAACGCTCCAGATACGACAAATCTGGTTCTCGCCACGTTGGGGCAAACACCCGCTCCCCCTCTTGATTCACGCTAGCTATCTGTGCAAAACGTATCTGGAGACGTGGTTGTAAAGAGAGAAAAAATATGCATTGATAAAGAAAACAGTAAGTAATTTTTCTGCACTAGTAATGGTTCTGTCGGTATTTCGGCATCTTATGAATGGTGCAAGGGGATATCCTCCAAAACTAGCCATGGGATGGGGACTGACGAGAAGATACGAGTAATTTACTCATCATTCAGTCTCCAGTGATCGCGATCATGGGAACAAATCATAACAGATCCCATCGAAGCAGAGAGATAATCAAACGAACACCGATTGTGGAAGACCAATGGCAGGTGAAATTCAGTTTAAATCCTTCTATACGAGGTGCAGCTGGCAATTTATGACTCAGATTATACTCATTTACTTCCACTCGTTTAAACTTATTCGTTCAGGCGTACCAGTCAAGATTCTAAGATAATTAGTTCAATTAGAGAACTCTTCTCAATAAACTTTGTACTCCGTTGTTAAAATAATTTGTCAACTAAGTCTTTTATCTCATATGAATATTTAAACAATAATAGATTTTAAGATCAAATTTATGCCTAGTAAACTATGTATTGTAAATCGTCCATTTAACCTAATTTCCTTTGAAGTTACTGATTACCCATATGTGAGTTATTGTCATTGATTAATAACTTCTTAGTCCTTTACGAAGTAGCCTGGTCCTATGCCTGTACTGGAATCGAATGGTCGTGTCATTACGTGAACGCTCCCAGACACTGCAACAGGTGTGACACCTCTCCACAATTCTGCGCCGACTGCTTCACAGATAGCTTGCGGGAGTTCCCTTTTGCCGCAGTTTCGTTTGGCCCAACCGTCAACACAACAGACTAAAATTGCTTCATGAGTGAGAGCAGTAGTGAGCTGATTAACAACATATAGTATTCTGGGCGAGTTGAACTTAAACCTGCCCTGTATAAGGAAATAAATGCGATGGTATAATTGGCTGAGAATTGTTCAGTAGCCAGTATAAACATAGTTTGGGTTTGCAGCACTGTTGTTTAGCGTAGCATTCGAAGAAACGAAGGTCTTAGTATAATAAGTGAAAAAAATAACATTTCAAAGAGAAATTTCAGCGCAAGGGTCTTTAAAATTTCCTGACTAGAGAAGAATGCGAATAGAAAATATCGTGATACGTGATAATTTCCTTTAATTACTGAGCAATGATACTGCTTTAAAACTGAATTAATGTATGCGTACAACACAGGAAGTGTAATCTCAAGTTTTATTGTTCTGCGTTTACGAGTTACATTTTGGACGTTATTGCGAATGAACGAGAATATCGATATTCTAGGATACAGGCTGGCGTTGGCTGTTTACCATGTCGTCTTTTGCGTAGTTGAGTAGGCTTCAAAGCAAATTGATTTCTTTTTCAAGTTATAAATCCTGTACCTTTTACAATATATGATCGCCTATGTATTGTTGTAATGATGACGTAAAATAAATCTTGCACTAAATTCCATGATTCCTTTGTGGTTCTTAGCGCCTTTGCGTGAGCTGAAGTGTGTCTTGGACATCAATGTGCTAGTAGTAATATAATCACACCGCTGACTAATCTAAAGAGTGGCACGATCCATAATCACCATAACTTAACTCTACCACATGCGTTCCGCAACTCACTAAACGGGACCCAGCGTCTTGAATATGGGTAACCCTCTGGCATCGGATTCGGGAGGACATGGGTTCGAATCCTCGTCCAGCCATCCAGAATTCGGTTTCCATGGTTTTCCCCAAATCACGCGATTATCGGGATAGTTCCTAGTTCCTACAAAGAGCCATGGCCGAATTCCTTCCCGCTCGTTGCTCCCTTCCTTTCTCGCCTGTAATGAACTGACGTCGACGAGACTTAAAGCCATAAAAAATAAAATCTGTAATAACAATAATAATAATAAAAACGGTAACACGTAACTCTTCCTAAGCTTCGGAAATCAGAAACCACACTTTTTCTTTTGTGTGTAGCCTTGAATATTGAGGAGCATACGAAACATGCGACTGGGAAAAGTGTATGGATGACTGAGATACAATTCCAGTTGTTTCATATAAACTACTGGTCCGCGATAGCCACATTGGTGCACATGACGCTTATTTGATTCTGATTTGAATTTTATGGGGAGCTTAATTGCAGTTTACAACGATCAGGTAACTTCTATGTAGTAGAGTGCTGAACTTTTCCTACACTTCTTATTTCAGAAACAATATTAAAGTGTTCGAAAGATTTCATTTTTGATAGCTCTACCAAAGAGACATCTAAAAGTAAATAAATGTTACTACATTTCCTAGAATTTAATGTCACTTGTCATATACTCTTTCGGGCTTCAGTTGGGCCTGTTTGTTATGTCAAGAAATTTCTACGTCAAGACGCCACACTATCACAAGGAGAATTGTTTGTCAAATCCCTGAATAGTATAGTTAACAGAGTGCACAGCATAAGCCATTGTCACAAGATTTAAAACTACGCAGAATGGATATTATTACGTAGAAGAAATGGTTCAGTGGAATGATCTGTATAACACGGAATATGGGTTTCCAAGAACAAAATAACTAATTCAGGAACTTATAGGCAATGTGTTTTTCTGATTCACAAGAGATCAAACCAGAAAAACATTTACAGAATTAAATTCTGTTTTAGAATATCTCCGAAGTTGTTTTGATGGAGGCACTTCAGAAAACGTCATTACTCAAGTCAGCGAGGCCTTAAAATTCAATACTTCCTCAAGCAGAAATAGCTAATGGTTCATTATTGGGTTACTGTCTTCCCGCTAATATTAGCCCGCAATATAATTTTATATTTTAATGTGTGTTTTCCACAATACAGAAGTACTTTCTTTGCATAAAAGACATTGATTGTTAATAAGAAATAAGACAAGTTTTTTCCGCAAATCTTAAATATACATACACCCTGTCGTTCTTTTGCGTATAGCGGAAGCCACATACTCAGTCGATTAATGCCACTAGGTATAAAGATAAGTGCTAATTTTGATAGGCCCCAAGCATCTTGACTATTACTCTAAGGCTCCATACTAAAAGCATCACAGCGTCTACGAAAACCCGGCATTATTGACGAAGTACCATTTTTATTTTCCATTGTGTTACGAACAACAGCGGCGCGTTTGATAATGCCAATGAGATGCAGTAAACTTCTCAAATGACGGTCCATTGCAGTAAACGACGCACACCTCGGAGGAGAGTTGGTAAATCAATTTGTATAGCGGCGAGCTGTGGGAAGAACGGCGAATGGCTGCAGATTTGCGGGTGCCGAGCACTCACCCGGGTATTAGGTTCCATAAGGCGCCTCGCACTGTGCATAGGTGGTGCTCCGGTCGTGGAGAGGGGAGAGACGGTGGAAGGGGGAACGCATTCTCCGAGTTCCAGCTCCGAGCCCGCGGCTGAAAGCAATCACCGCTAAGTGACGAAACACCATTGTACGCTCCCTGCCAATCACAATACAGTAAAGCGTTTTATAACCCTCTCGCGTTCCGGCGGATTGACGACTGAATGGGAGCTCCTCTCGAGGCGGTGACTTGAATGGCAGCGAGGGCGCGATCCTCGACTCCTGGACTGCGCACGGGGTCTTCCAAGGCGTTTCTGCTCTAAGTGGTACTAAAAATCATTACTATTCAATAAACTGCAAAAAGGTCTAGAATCTATATCTTCACTTTTATCTAAAAGTTGTGACGCTTTGGATCATTATTATTTCACTTCTAGTGTTCAGAAAAATCCGTCAGACAGAGATTTGAAATAAATGAGCGACCGTAGAAACCATCAAATCGCTAGACTGCAATCATGTACGAACAAATATTTCAAACTATCGTTATCGAAAATGTGTGGACACTTACTTGTGAGAACAGAGAGAAAGTAACGCGGTTCGTTGGAACTCGCCCTTCTAGCTGGCATTCGAGAGGACGGTGGTTCAATTCCCAGTCCGGCCATCCTGATTGCGGTTTTCCTTAGTCACTTCAGGCGAATGCCGAGATGGATCCTATCAAAGCCCACGGTCGTCTTCCTTCCTGTTCCCTACACTTGGTTCAGTTAAGATGAAAAAGATCCTCTAGACCCCCCATCAACCCGCCTCCCAGACTTCACCTAGTAGGAATGAAATTTGTACAAAAACAAGATAGTGCAATTATTCCACCTTTTAAACATATCTATTTTTACTATGACAGTTATATGAAGGTCTTGGTTTGATGTAATTAACTTGAAACTGTATCTTATTGGAAGTTCGTTTCACGCGAAGTGATACAACAGTGGTACAATGTGAATATGAGTGTTTTTAAAATCTTATTACGTGGCTCGAAGACTATTATTCTTTTCATTACCTTGAATTGTAACTTGAGTTTGGGGATCACTGCGCACAACACTTGCTTAAGAGCGTAACTGATAATTTATATTCTGGTTCTATACTGTTTACATGACATCGTTCTTTTTCTACGAACATAACAAAGATTTGTAACTTCTGTCATAATTAGCGTGTAGCTTTGGCATTTTGGTCTAACTGATGACGGATGTTCCTTTCCACTGAAAAAATAAAAACCAGTCTCAATATTTCTTGGGTAGAGCTATTGTCATGCAACGTACGTACAAGCCAAAAATTCGACCCAATTATTGGGCACCCCATTCTCACCTACACACAAAAAGGAAACACGAACCTCTGCCTCAATAAATCCTTTCTACCACCAGAGACCCAAAAAACATATTAATGGGAATACTAGAGCATACCACAGCCAAATGAATGGTCGAATACAAAAAATTTTCATCAGCTATACCAGGAAGCTATCGACAAATCCAAATTACCATTTCGCCAATAACTGAAACCAGAAATTATCATGAAAAGACCTCAAACCTAGGTCTTCCGGAACTATAACAGCTTTACAGTCTTCTTAATTCCTTCCCAAAATTAGAAAAAAAATGATTATTGGTAAAAATTAGTTATTGGAGTGAAAAACTGGTTATCGCCAGTGGTTTAATCTACTCAAGTATTTGCTCCTCATTTCAAAGTTTTCGGAAAGGACAGAACAATCTCAATGTTTCTTCTTAACTGTTAGTAAAAACATTAATTTCTCAGTCGTTGCTGACGCAGAAAATTGTTGTGAATTAATGCGGGTAAACGCAAAAACTGGCAGAAATTTAAAGTTTATGATAGAATCATTTTATGGGCCTCCAAATTGTGGAAATCTTGATACAAACTATTTTAGAGATTCATTTAATAATATTCTCATCAATGAAATGAATTGTTCATGGTGACGATGCGTGGTGATTTTAACCTACCACAAATTCTGGCGGAAAAGGTAAGTTCATAACCGAAAGATTTCTCATATCTTTAGCGGAAAATTCTATTGAGCAAATGGTCAAAGCGTCAACGCTTTACGACAGCAATACCTCGTCGATACTTCTTCCCAGGTCGCCACCATACTCGCCGACGATGGTCAATCGAGGGGAAGCCGAATCACCGAACACAGTGAATGGAGTTGCTATTTGTTCAGCTATGAATCAAAGTCCTGCATTACATGACCATCATAGGCGAGTATGGCACCGGCCTCATGTTCCAATGTTTTTGAAATGCACAGCGGTGTAACTCCTGGCATCATTGTGTTGGGAGCCATCGGGTGTAACTTAGGTTACAGCTGGCAGTGATTGAGGGAACTCTGACGGCACAACTGCACGTCACGGGCATCCTGCATCTACATGTGCTACCTCTCGTGCGACAGTATCGTGGTGCCGTGTTTTTACTGGACAATGCCCGTCCACACAGGGCACGTGTGTCTATGAACCGTCTGTATGATGTTGTTGCTGACCCTTTGTTGTAGGATCGTATTATATTAGTGATTGGGTATGGCAGGATGTCTGACACGTAGGTTCTATGGGGTTTTCCCTACGATGCCCTATGACTTGCGCCTACTGTCTTCATATATCTTCTGCTCTTGTATTCTTTCTCTTCGGGCCTATCCTCTTCTTCTCTTGTACTACTAGATAAACATGAGCATCGAGGGTAACTTGTATCTAGGAGAGGGTGCGGATAGCTATGAGTTACTTGAAATGAAAAAACTTTTCTGTAAACCTCATTTAATCTATACTGAACCGTAAACCATCTACAGCTGATGGAGAGGTATTCCGTAACATGTTATACTGATCCAAGGGAAGAAACTTAGCCCTAAAGTTCACAATTAACAGAGAATGGTAATGTTGGTGCAGCGACTAACTATTCCGAGGCCTAGCTGGTAACTTGTTGCTCGTCAGTGAAGAAGTGAGACTGATCAATGTATTCTGGCTTGCTGGTAAAGTATTGGCTTGCGTGCTCAGCACTGCACGTGTAACTTGCAACCTGAACTGTCGATCAGCAGAAACTCGAACAACAGGACGTGTTAACTCGACGTCTGGCTGCAGTGAAACGTAAACTTACACGATTTCAATACTAAAATGTTATACTAAATGACATCCCGTCACAATGTTAAGGTACTAAGGTGGCCAACTAAATCCCCAGATCTGTTCCAGCTATAACATGTGTGGAACCAGCGTGGAACGTCAGTTCCATCCCAATGCCAAAGTGCCAATATTCATAATATAATGGACCAGTTACGACCTCAGGAGAAACAACGACTTTATGACAACCTGCCCGACCGAATCAGCGCATGCTTCCCGATCAGAGGGAGTGTAACGTCATACTGATAAGTGGGCTCATACTTCCAAGTTCTTTGCAAATTTGTCTTAATTTTGTAATCACTGAAACATCACATACCCTTTTAGCCAGAGACACTTCATTTCGTTTCCTCCTTCCCTTCTGGACGTTGACCTTTATTAGCAGACAGTGTAGGTGTGCGATCTGACGGGTTGACTTATTCCTATTAAATTCTAAAAATACTTTCGACAATTTATCGGTACCAGGTTACTTACAAAATCTTATGGCTATGGACTATCCAGAAAAATATGCAACTGGATTACCGACTTTGTCAAGTGTAGATGGTGAATACAACCTGCTGTTCCTAGTATACATCAATTTCTTCTGCGACCTAATGGAGAGGAAAATAATATTATTTGTCCATGATGCCTTTATTTGTCCCAAACCCCAGTATGGCTGCGCTTTGTTACAAGCCGATTTCAGGAAAGTAAGATTGGCAGCGCTCAAAAGTGTCAAGCAATGCATATAAAGAAAAAACTAACTACATTTAGCTCTGAATATACATGTAATGACATAGTCATTAGTACGGTAGATTTCGCTGAATACATGGGAGTATTAATTCGTAATATTCGTTGCTGAATGAAAGTATCGAGAAGATAATTGGGAAAGCAAACCATATACACAATTTTCTAGGTCGTAATTTAAAACGGTGCACGTTAGGAGTTAATTCTATTCCATTCATAGCACTAGGGAAACCTTGCTGGCGTTCTTGTGTGTTGGGTTAACAAAAAACTAAAAGAGTTAATGGATTAATTGCTCCAAAGAAGAACCGACCAATTTTTGATAGCTTGAATGAAAGTGAAAGTGTGATGTTCAAGGAGCTGAGTTGGAAATACCTGGAACACCACAGGTGTTGCATTCGTGAGAAACTAATTGATAATATGTTGGAAGATTTATTAAGATGATAACAAACACATTTCACTATCGGCAACAGTCATACTCAGGAATGACCAAGAACCAACCGATCCATTTTCTTAATAATTTTTCACACGAACGATAAAGGAAAGAAATTGGAAAGATTCATTGAGCGAGAAAACTTGGATTCCAACAAGAACTGATACCGAGGGCCAGCTCCGTCCATCATGACCCATGGTTTCTAAAGTTTTACACACTCCAATAAATTGGCGGCGTGGTTCATTAAGATAGTTCATTGGCGTCTCGTGCGTTTTAATTACGGCTCTGTGAGATGTTTGAAGTTTCCATAGAAAAGGTGAGTAATTAGCATCAGAAAATTTCGTGCTGCGGAATGATAGACGATCGATGTAGAAAATTAATGGAATAAACTTTCTTTCGTAAGAAATCCGGCGGAGTAATTTAAGTATCCGCCAGGCGTGAAACAACCGATATAATAAAATTAATTTTTACTTCCTTTATTTTTAGAAAATATTTAATCACTGCCAGGCGACGCCGTCAATGGACGCGGAATATCAATGAGGTTCGGTGTCACCGCGTCTTCATTCACCGAGCGCCCGCTTTATCGACTTGGCCGCACCGCGGGGACTCCGAGGCACGGTTCGCCGAGATGCACGCCTCCCTCTTTAAATATTCACAAGCCGTCCCTAAGTACCACTTTTTGTAAAGAACGAAAAAAAAGAACCCGAGACCAAAAGACTTGCCGACTTCGGCAGCACGGGCGGAGGGAGAATAATAAAAATAAAAAAACGACGGCGTATTCGAAACAAGAATAGCGCAAGTGCTGGTGATTGTGGTCTCAGATTTCCATGGAGGTTTTTCAATGTTGCGGCGGCGGAGAGCGATGGCATCGCGGCCGGGCTATTAGGCTCGCCCACGCGGTGCCTTACTGTACAGCAGAGTCGCCGCCGGCTACCGGCCCGGCCAGGACACTCGCGCACACCACACGCTTCTGTACAACTCAGTGACCACGCAACAAATAATTAATCAAGGGCGAGAAAAATACTGGAAAACCAATAACCACTTCTTCCTTCGATTTTGGCCTACTTTGGACCACGGGAAGCAACTGGTTTACTGGTTCGCCTTTTCTTCTCCTCCCAGAATTTTTTCATTCTTTCACTGAGATTCCTCCTTCTTTCTTCAGATCAGGTTGTCTTTACCTGCTACAATGTTCCTGGATCGCTTTTAATTTATCAGTTACAGTATGAAGCAATTGTCGAGTCTTTATCTCATCTCGATTCCAACTTTTTTCCATACCTTTTCTAGCCTCCACAGACCATTTTGTCATCACCTTTAATTTAGTGACGTAGTTGATTTTTTTGTTTTGTTTTTGTTTTTTGTTCATGGCATTGTGCATCGTCGACATAGGGTAACTGGTGGCGGCAAAAGAAAGGAGGTAAAGTAAGGAACGGGAAGGGATTCTGTAATGCCTTTTTGAAGAAACTTTTCCGGTATTCAACTGGAGTAATTTGGGGAAAATATGGAAAACCTAAATCTGGATCGCTGGACGGGGACCGAACCCGCGTCTTCCCAAACGCGAGGTCAGAGCATTACCGCTCACCCACCACGCAACGGGCAGTAACATTTTTCCTAAGGCTTCTGGCAAACTTTGTGTAAAGATCTATTGCGATTCTCATTAATTGTATCGATTTTAGGTCGACTGACCTAAAGACTACTGTATTACGTAATTATTTCTTTACATCAAAGTCATGTAAGTACAGTAGTAATCTCGTGTGGTGACTCTTATCGACTCCACATTAAGGCCCTATCGTAACAGCCCAACCCTAACCCCGGTAGTCGTAACGGGTAAAGCTGACCTATAGCTAAACTTTTAATCCGAACCAAGGAAGCGATTTGCAGTATTTCACACTACACAGTAAGTTGTGCCAGATGTAACGGCCGTATTAAGGGCCTTTGAAAATCCCAGTTGAGACTGGAATTCGAACAGGGGATCGCTGGATCTCCAGTCAGACGACTTAACCACTGAAATATAGTTCCATTCAATACTGTAGGTACCTCAAACCACTTACATTCCGATGCTAATATTCAAATGTAATAGAAAAATATATGAGGATAATGGTATCACCTAAATGTAAATTTGTATTAATGCCACCATCATTCGATGATCTGAAGCATAATTTTTTTTATCTTTCGTGAAGTATATGCGCAAATCACCATAATTGGTATCGGTTAACAATTTTTATTGTTGTTGGATCTCATTCCATATCTCCAAATAAATATAAATTCTTTGAATCTGCGATCCGCCACCAAATCTCTCCACGGAGCCTCATATAAGCAATCAATTTAGGCGACAATACAGCAAACATTGAGCTGAAACTCATTGCCCAGACACGTCTTTCACCTCCACTAGACATTAAGGGCTTTTTGGCAAAAGCTCTGTAAGGAATTCTCCTAATGGATCATGAGACAGTGTTCGAATTTCACGTCACAAGAGTGAAGTTGTATTCTTCTTCTACCGGATTCATCAATTACACGATTCTTAATGCCGTATTACTTACGCTGAGCTTTTGGCTGCCATGCTACAGCCTTATTGAGAGTAATGCTGTGTTGTTGTCTATATGTTTCGTATATTTGGAAGCTGCCAAGACAAATAACAACTTTAAAGAACATAGCTATCTAATACTCCATGACGCGTGGCGCACTTTGCTATGAAACAAGCTGCTTGGCAACCGATAGCTCAGTGCAACTTTACAGGGAAAATGGAATAATTAATAGTCAAGTGGATGGTATTAATACAATTGTATTTATTTCATTTTATGAGTAATTTTCGCCTATATACCGACTACGGGGTACATTCGTATTTAACGGCCGGAGAACAGAATTCAGGTAGCTTTCATTGATGAATCATTGCTAAACAGTTTAGTTTGCGGCTATTTCTGAGGACCGTCTATCCGGAAAAAAATGGAAAATCAAGATTCATCGGAGATGGCAATGCAGAAAAAGGAGATTATAGAAATATTGACTTGTATGATATCTTAGTCATGCCACAAGCAACCATTTATCTTCCCGGAAATTTATGTGTCGGTTATTCCATTTCACTATTAATGATTCAGCAACAAACCCACTGTTCTACGAGCTCAAATTAAAAATACCTATACGCCACGTCAAAAGTGAAACTGCAATCGATTGGTAGAGATCTTTAGATCTGGTCTCTTGAAATGTCCTTCGAACTATGTCACACAGAATATTATTTGTGTTTAGCAATAATCCACAAATTATTACGCGTACCATTATAAGAGTTAGCCCTAATATTTCCGAGGGCTTCAGTAAACATTCCAGATTTCCACTATTCTCTGTATCAATTAAGGCTATGACAAGACAGTTCCTTAAACGTCTTCCTCCACGTATCTTGATTTCAGGCATAGATCGTATATTTCAACTGTCCCAAAGAAAACTAGCCTTACGTTCGCAGAGCTACAAATTACCTGTTACATTAGCATGCGTTAGGATAAATCCGATTACTATGGAAAAATAAGTGAAAATTAGGATCCAAATTTTCAGAGTAGAGTAACCGACTGTAGGAATCATCTTCAGCTTAAGAGGAGTACGGAATAGATAGAATTCACGAAAATGGTGATGACTAATACGCAAGATTATAACCCTGTGTAGCTCAATAGACTTGGATTTTCGAGATCAGGATCTTCAAATCTCAATTTCTCGTGTAACATTTGTTCCGTACATCTCTCTCTGTAGTGACAGCAGCTGGAAAAGTCCATTAATTTTACGCTGAACGACATCGCAAAGAATATAATCTAAGGTTAACAATATTTTGAAAAATATGAACGACTATTGAAAGAGTCAGGATTGGAACTTTTTCTTGAGCGAGAATATCCAGATTTTGTACAAAATTCCAACAAAACTGAAGAAATAGTTTGACTATGGTACTGTGTATCCGTCAGATTGTGTCGAAAATATAATTTTGTATACTGAAATAACTGTTAAATGATGTCGTATGCAGAGGAATCATAATATATAGTATATTCCCCTAGCAAGCAGACTATCTTCGAAAAGATTTTCCTTTAGCTAATTCCTGATAGACATTCTTCAGTATTTATTCAGGCAAAATTTAATCTATCACTTTTAAAACAAGCTTTAGACTCAATCACATCATGTCATCCAAAATCAACGATGGAAATCGCTCAGCATGTGTATATTACAATATGTTTTGCTGGTAAAATCTTCGAAAAGAAGGGAAAACAAATGAAACTCACCCACATTTCAAAATTGAGACGCAAAATAAACTATGGTTTGAAACTGCAGTAAACTTAACTTTGAAAACACTTTACTAGAAAACATTCAATATTTTCTTCAATGATTTAGAGATTAAGTTTTAAAACTAGGATTAATAGCAATAAATTCGATTTCTGAAATTCTTTCTAGGCAAAGATTTTCTAAGGGTTTCTGTGTTCATATGAAATCTTTTTAATACGACGGCTGTAAAACACTGAATAATATTTAACTTTTAATTACACTAACGATGATTCCCTAATACTAAATCATTTTGTCTTATACGTCGTATTTACAACATATCAATTAATAACGTTCCTTTAGGCAGTTATTTTTAAATAGCTTCCTTTAAATGGAACACAGTAACGTGGAATTTGGAACAAGTTTTGGCCCGATGCACTTGATTTCCAATGGTAAGTTCAAAAACTAACTTGTTATCTTTCAAAGTAATCAATGTTATGACCACTGCAATAACCACTAAATCTATCACTATTTGCTATCGTTGGTTACTGGTGACTCTCTATGAAAACTTCTATAGTAATCACACATTTTTGTGGCATTTCAGAATAATTTTTTTTTTTCGAAATAACAAAATTTAAACGTTTCTATATATATATTCTTTAAAATTTTACCTACGATTTCAAGAATATGTGCCTAATATCCTGTCGATAAATATAAGAAAAGAGAGCTTTATCAGAGTAGACTGTATGGCAACAACAAAAAATTTTCCAAGTTCTCAAGTTTCATTTGCGTTACGGTACTTGTAGCATCCAAGTATCTGCAAACGACTCAAAAACTGCTTCAAAATAGCACAATAGTTTAATCAAGAGCTAGGATTGCCAATATTTCTGTGCCCTTGATCATTTGGTTTATCTGACAAATTCGTTTTTAACCTAGTGTTTATCAAGAGAATTTTTGTGTAATGGCACATAAAGCATTAGCTGACTAAAAAAATCGGACTTACAATCCCAGTGATCGTTGCCCAACTGAAATTAGAAATAGTAATCGTAAGTAAGTATTGTCCCTTTTAAATATTGTGACCGTCAGTTACGTTATTACAGTGGAGAAAGATTTATGTAATGAATGTCCCACAATTTAATACGTTAATATCTAAAAGTATACTCACGTCTTCCGATTTCCTGCTCAGAAACAAGCAGATTATTAACAAAATATTTATTATTCGTTGTGTAAACAATAAAATTACTGATAAATTTATAAGTTCCCATACTTTTGAATGTAATTTCAGAGTACCTCGGTGGCATTAGTTCTAGTATGTTTTAATATCTTCTTCTTTTCTTTCGACTGCAAGTACTTCCCGAAACACTGGTTGGGAACTTATTCAGGTCCCAGAGAAACATTTTAGTATTATATTAAACGTTAAAGTTTTATGTATGAAAGAGATTACTATTTTAACGGGTTGCATCTCTAACGAAATAACTTAAGCTTTAAATTATTACCATTTTATATATTCCTGACGTTACACAAGAAATAGTAAGTACGATAGTAGTCAACGAAAATCTGAAAGAGAAGAAGTAACTGTAACATGAACGTGTTTCAGTACAGTACATTCATAAGAGTAAAGGTGGGGGGGGGAGGGGGAGGGGGAGAGGGACTTTAAACACAGTGAGAGCAGACATACAGAGGAAAATCACCATAAACCACTTCAACAAAAGTAAAAGGAAAGATCTCACTACTGATGAGAATAAAGTTATTTATATGGGACATTTCACCACGTAACAGAAAACATGAATTTATGTTTAAAAAAATACAATTGAATATTTTTATAAAAAAATTATATCATTAAAAGAAACACCAAACTCAGTACACTAAAGTTACCAGAACAGAAAGAGTCAATTTTTACATTTTTAGATACAAATGCCAAGCGAGTGAATTTTCCCGCTTATTAAAATCTTATGAATGTCTATAGGCACACTACGTGCAGTTTATTTCTTTGTATGAGATACCAATAAAGTTCATGTTCAGGAAAATCACATATATTTTTCAATTTTTCCCTTATAAATACGATCGCCTGTGTTTTAGTTTCCTGGTAATACAATTGTAAAACTATAATCAGTTTCGTATTTCTGTAAAAATAATATATTGGATTTTTCGGAGAAGGGTCCACTTCCAATTTTAACAGTTTTTTAATATTATATAGCAGATTAAATTCTGAAGTTGTGTGAGGATGTAAAGGGAAAATTTTGCTCTAACATACAGATAACAGCAATAAATTTCGACGAAGCAAAATACAGAATGTTTTCCCTGAGGAATAATATTTAAAAAAAGGACTTCGTCGATATATCTAAAATTCATAAACATCAATAGAATGATTTGAAAAAAGTTAAATTTCACGTTTTACTGCAAATTAAAGTTAAAGGGTCTTGACGTTCCTTGGAAACTAAGTACTAACTATTATATATACTAACTACTGTATGCTAATTATTGTGACGGTGTTTTGGGTATGGTCTCGGATCTAAAACAAATCCTTTCTCGTTTTTTAGAGTCGAAGGTCATAACAGGTTTACCTGATCTGAGTAAAATATGAAGTTTATCTGTGTTTCAACCTAACGGTTCCCTCTGCCAAATTTGAGTAAAATCTCACGAGCTTCAAAGGACTTAAAAATATTAATTAAACACGGACAGAGAAGACTCTCTAGATACAAAACTTTAAAATGGCAGAGTTATTAACGTAATTACTCAGTAGCAGTGAAAACGCATCCAACGTTAAAAGCAAAGAAAACGCTGATAAATATCACCCACGTTTTTACTTTTAATACTCTTAACATCAAGTCTGATGAATCTCATGTCTGGTATCCGATGTAAATGCGTAAATACCTAATGATCGCCGAGCAGCGTGACAGTAGCGTCTGAAAAATGTAAACGACGGGAACGACTTCACTAAATCGTGAAGTGCTGTTTTATTCCACGAATTTTAGACGTAAAGTTTTTCCATATTTTCACTAAGAAATAAATACTACGAAAGTAAGACTTAACTAATGTATTCTGGCAATTCATTTAATCGCAGTTGCTTAGCTATAAAATTGTGTACGTAACCTAGAATTTCTAGTAAAATCTGTGGTCGCTGTTAATTTGCGAAGGTCGGTGCGTGGCGTCACTGTTCTCCAGCCAATAGCTATCCAGGCAAGTGAGTGAGATTACGAAATTATAGTATGGATGTATTGTAACATAACCAAAATTATTGAAACGAGGGGAGATATGACAATGTCTCTGATGCTTTGTGAGGTTACAATCCCTGAATTTCGTTTTTAGGAAGAAACGCAATATAATCATGCTATTTATTTGCAACGTAGTGTAGTATATTTTTTCCGATTTTTTTTTTTATTAGTATGTATTTTGTTTGGGCGGGAATTTTGGGAAAGAGGAGGATATTCATCAACGGAAAACAATTGCGTTGTGGAAATTGAATATTTTTATATTCTCTCATGACAATCTCTCTGTCATTCTTTTCACGAAACTCAGTATTTTCTATCAAACAAAGAAATTTCCCCTATACAAGCCTATAGATTTGTACCATTTAATACTAAAATAGTTTTCTCGTAAGTAAAAAATAAATTATTCCAGACTTAGAACTGAAATCAGAGGTTGCTATATCTCATCTGCGGTAAAAGTATCATCTGTGAGAATGTCATTCATGAAATTTAGTTTCTTCAGTGGAACACAAAAACCCTTTAACATTTGTTTAGACCTAAACGTAACATGCATCTTTAATTTATCGTTTCGTATATAGAAACTTATTTTTTACCTCCTTATTGCCATTTTCTATGCGAAACAATGAAATTTTCGGAAGAATGTGCCTGACACTCTGCACTGAACATGCATTCTGTCGCAGTCACCCACATTTACCAGTTACGAACACTGACACACTAGGAAGGCAACGGGAAACCATCGCAGTTCATCTTCCCAGAGTTTTCCTGGAAGGGTCAAACTCATCCACCGTGGTAATCACCTACGCCCGGACACGGGCAAGCCACTCGTAAGAAAAAGAACCTTACTATAAGCAAAAACTGTAAGTGACACAGCGATTGAAAAATTAACAACTAATTTAACCACATGGATCGAAGAGAGCAATCGGAAGAAAATGTTCGTAAGGGGTGCTGTAATTCGTGTGAAAACTAAATGTATTTACTCGCATTTTAAAAAGCATTACAAAACATTCAAATAGAGGATTAAAGCCATACAAAATTGGTTCAAAGTTCAACAATAACTCCTTAACATCAAAATTGTTCTGTAAACTTTGGAACGTATCTCCTATTATTCTGCACAAATTACCATTCCGTATTCACGGTTTCCATATTCCCGACATATTTACGGACCGTATCCCCCGCGAATAAGGAGTTTTGACTGTACATGAAAACACTGACAGATTAGTATGCAACTACAGTACTTCTTTTAATACAACTAACATGATTCAATCTGCCAACTGAAAGATTTTAACCGTAAATTAATGTTGTAATTGATATAACTAATGAGGTAATAGCACGAATGTTTTAAATTTTCAATTCTGACACTATTTATAAAAAAATACACGTCTTTTTAAAACAGCAGACTAGGTATTAGAAGCTTTTCAATAGATGTTATTGTCACTTCTGATCGTTTAAGAACTAATTTTTTGAAGAAACAAAATTTCATGATTGAATAACTATGTTACAGAAGGATAATGATTCCATCAAAAACCCCTGGCACGGATTGCATTAATTACTATGGGCTCATTATGTCACCTCGAGAGAAGATAGCTTTGAACATTTTGCCCCAGCAAGAAATAGTTCTTTTCATTACAACTACTAAACGGAGAATAAAGTAAAATCTTCAATGTCGCAGATCAAAACACAGAAAATGCACTTTCCCGTCACCAAACAATATATACATTATGCGTGTCACTTAACTAAAATATCGTCAACATTATTAAACTGTTGGTCCCTTAGGGAAACTGTGATGGTGTTGTGACGGTTCGGGGCTGAGTGTACGGCATCGTCGGCTGTTGCAGGAGGGCGTGTGCGACGCTAGCTCTGCACCCTCCGCGTCGGCCATCAGCAGGCTGCTGCGAGGCTCCAGGAGGGAGCTAGACCCCGACAAGAAGGACTACACCATCGACGGCATCCTCGGAGGTGAGCCAACACAAATCATTCATAATGTTCCATATACTCTAAGGGTGCGTTTATGTTATGTAGCTGCGATAAACGATGACAGCGACGATAAACGCAGCGTCAATAGCGGCGCTCAATTTCTTTCTTCGTGCAGTGTTTATGTTGGAGCTTCGATAATAGCGTAGAATCGTGTTTTATATTGCGCGCAATTGTCAACCGGCCAGACATGTAGAAGAAATCTAGCTTATTTCTTTCGTATAGGAGTTGTACTGCAACAGTTTTAGAAGTTGTAAGAGAAATAATTATGAAAAATACTTCAACTACTTCATATGACGATTCCAGAGAAACAGGATTTCGTAAAAAAAATACCCGAAGATTGTTACAATATTTCTAATTTTCCGAATTGCGTGGGCGCTGTCGACGGAAAATACTTCAGAGTTACTTGTCCTGCCCACTCTGGCTTCATGTTCCACAATTACAAGATTTTTTCCTATTGTCAATGCTAATTATAAATTTATAAACATTGAAGCTGGAGGTAATGGTAAACAGAGTGACGGTGGAACAGTTAGATCTGCAGTTCTGTATGTATCTTTAATAGATGGAAGACAGAATATTCTAAATCGTTCTGCTAAATTCTGAAATCACTGAACCTCGTGTTTTTTTATAGGTGACGAGGCTTATCCATTTTTAAATAATTTATTAGATCCTTATGGACCATATTTAGATGCAGGTAGAAGACCCCAATGCTAGGTTATCGTGAATATGAGGAACCGTCAAATGTGCCTTATTTGTTCTAAATGGAGAATTTTAGCCACAACAATAGATGCTTCTGTAGTCGTAACTGACAATATTAAGAAGACCATTTGTTTGCTCCATAATATTATTGACTGAAAAGGTATTGAATTTCGAAGAAACTAACACTTAAATTCCTAAGAATTTGACACCAATATTGAAAGGCCAAACCAATCTGCAAAAAATACCGGTATCTTATATAAAATCTCCTTTTGTTACAATTCGAAATAAATTAATACGAATTTCTACATATTATGCATTTAATTTGATATTTATAATTTAAATTACTTTTAATAGAAAAATATTTTTTCAGTAAGTTATTTACAATTTCTCTTTCGCTGTATTAATATTTTATTTTTTTACTTTAATCTTCAGTTTGTAGTGTTCACACATTAAAATGAGTTTAAATTACGGAAATTGCACTAATTAAAAACGTTTAGAATTGTTTTGTTTTATTATATTTAGTGGCCATTTCATCCTACAATTATTGTAGAACGAATCTGTTATGGTGATTTTTGTATTTACTGTACCACAAAAGGGACCTACAAAAAATTCACCTATCAAACGGTCGCAGCCGTCCCCGATAATAGCGAAGAAAATGCTCGCAGCGATTATCGTCGCTCTCATCGCTGCTCTGCTACTATAGTCCAGTAACGGGGTCGTAAAAAGGGGGTCTCACTTGCATCACATCACGTAGAAGATTTTTTTTTCTTATCTTGTATATATTGGAGAGAGTATGCAGAAACCAAGTTTTCGACCTCCAGCACCCTCGGCACAATTTTCTGTGGCAAAAAAACATCAAAATTTTGGTACTTTTTTCAGTTTTTCGTGTATAACTCCTTCCTGATAAGTCCTATCAAGAAATATTCTATTTTCAATTTGAAAGATGACAAAATTTCCTACAACTTTCGTATTACAAACTTTTTTCTAAACTCAAAACTAAGCGAGCTACAGTTCTTCGAAAATCAGCCAAATTTCACACTTTTCCTAAAAGTTGGGTTTTTACCTAATTTGCAGCTCAAAATTACCTGAAACCCTTGTATATATAACCGATATATATGTTTTTCTGTATGACATAGTATATATATGTACTATACTTTGATTATTGATGGTCCATTCAATAATCATATAGCATTGTTGGCCGGGAGATCCCGAAGGATTGTTCGGCCGCCAGGTTACAGTGTTATGGATAGGCCGCGCAGTGCGCTTCTTGTGGCTATCTAACCTGACCAAGTACTAGTACCGCATATAGGGAACCTACAGCTTAAGGTGGAATTAAAACCACAGAATCGTTCTGGCTTTCTCCATATTACACAGCAAGCTGTGGCAGAGGTAATGCTCGGGTTAATGGCCTTTGAAAATTACTGCTGAGAACGGGATTTCGATCTTCAGTCAGATACCTTAACCACTGAGCTACCATTTCGTTCTGTTACCTGATGGTATTTGTACCAGTTTGCAAAACGGATTTGCAAAACTGAAAACATAATGTTATGGCACAAAGTTTATTTATGCAGTCAAAATTAAGTCATAATAAGTCAAAAATTAGTCATAAATCCATTTCTTTTCCGTTTTAATGGATTGAAACTACGTGTTCCATTATTTGTTCCGTACAACAATGGAAAAAAATTGTCGCAATATGAAGCATTTAAATCTCTTCAAGATACAACACCCAACACAAAAATTTTTGCTATGCACGGATGATTCGTCCTGCATAAGGTTATGTGGCATAGTAGTAAATACCTTGGCTGCTTCTGTGGAAAATATGAAGCCTATTTGACAACGAACTATACTGTAGATCCAACATCACAGTTATATTTGACGGATACCGAAGTTATGCTGCGCAGAGAGGAATAAAGTCATCTGAAATGATTTGTAGTTTGAAAACATCAGATACTTCAGCAAGCATTATTTTCAGTGAGGAAACAAGTGCTACAGTGACGCAGCAAATGAGAGCAGCAAGAACTGTGTAATGTTGATACTAATGCAAAAACTGAAAAAGGAGGCATCCAAGATCAACAGGCAAAACAAGATGCTGCTGGATTGATCGTTGACGCAGCAATTTCCCAAGCAGCAAAATTCGACAGTGTGATGATTCTAAGTGAGTATATTGGCTTTCTCATTTTGCTAATGGGCTTTGGTACCACGAGTTTGAACCCACACACATCCTCTTCATCCATGCATTTGCTGGATGTGATACAATATCAGCATATTTCGGCTATGGGAAAGAAAACATCTACTGCATGATTCAATACCAACCATATCTGAAAGTAACATGCATGCTAACTTCTCAGAACTCTAGCCTTCAGAGAACATTTGGAGAACACGCAGGGGAACAGATCATCTTGGAACGGTACGGAAAAATTGCTTGTGGAACATTGGAAGGCTCAGATATGAAATGATTAAGAAATCTGCCCAAAAAATGCATTCAGACTAGCACGGTTGCCACCAAAATCAGATGCGGCAACGTTTCACTCAATATGCACGTACCACCAAGTAAAGGTTGGTTGGGTCGAGAAACGTACCCATTGCCGTGAGGATGAAGGAAAGGCTCGTCCAGTCTTATTACAGTTACAATAATAAATGCATTCAGGAGGACGTCGGTTCGAATTCCCGTCCAAGCATTCAGATTTGGGTTTTCCATGGTTTCCTCAAATCACTCCAGCCGAATGCCGGGATGCTTCCTTCAAAAGGCCATGGCCCAATTCCTTCACTGTTCCTTGTCCCCCAGTCCCATCGTGCCACTAATGAACTCGACGTCGACGAGGCGTAATGTCATAAAAAAACAATAATAAAAGACGATGCACTTGAGTTTACTTCGAGGGTTGTATCATATTCCTTCCAGAAACCTTGTACTCCTCCATGCAGCTGTCGCTAATCAGGACTGTATTGTTCAGCTGCTTGCAAAAATTACTCTCGCCTGCCTCGTGAAAGCGTTCCTGGAATGTAGTACATGAAGGAGAGGAAGATTTCTTCGACCTCGAGGAAGCTGTTCCTGATGCAATGGATGAAAGAGACACAATTCATTGATAAGCCGGGACAATCCAAACGGAAAAGAAATTTATTTATGACAATTTTTTTAACTTATTTCGAAATTATTATGACTTTATAACTTTGCGTCATAACATTATGCATTGTTGTTCGCTCTATTATCTTCAGTAATAGAGCGATCTGGTTGCTCAAGGCGTCTGACTGGAGATCGAAATCCCGGTCTCATCAATGATTTTCAAAGGCCATTGACCCTACCTTTACGTCTGCCACAGCTTGCTGTGTAATATGAAGTAAGCCAGAACGATTCTGTGGTTTGGATTCCACCTTAAGCTGTAGGTTCCCTATATGCGGTACTAGTACTTGGTCAGGTTAGATAGCCACAAGAAGCGCACTGCGCGGCCTATCCATAACACTGTAACCTGGCGGCCGAACAATCCTTCGGGATCTCCCGGCCAACAATGCTATATGATTATTGAATGGACCATCAATAATCAAAGTATAGTACATATATATACTATGTCATACAGAAACACATATATGTCGGTTATATATACAGGGGTTTCAGGTCATTTTGAGCTGCAAAGTAGGTAAAAACCCAACTTTTAGGAAAAGTGTGAAATTTGGCTGATTTTCAAAGAACTGTAGCTCGCTTAGTTTTGAGTTTAGAAAAAAGTTTATAATACGAAAGTTGTAGGAAATTTTGTCCTCTTTCAAATGAAAATAGAATATTTCTTGATAGGACTTATCAGGAAGGAGTTATAGACGAAAAACTGAAAAAAGTACCAAAATTTTTATGTTTTTTTGCCACAGAAAATTGTGCCGAGGGTGTTGGAGATCGAAAACTTGGTTTCTGCATACTCTCACCAATACATACAAGATAAGAAAAAAAAATCTTCTACGTGATGTGATGCAAGTGAGAACTACCCCGTTACTGGACTACTATGCGTTGCTCTGCGCGCTGCTCCAGTATAAACACCTCCATTGTCGACAATGTTTCACTTTCCTTCGCTTCGCTAGTATCGCCGGTCTCATCGTTTATCGCAGCTCCAACATAAACGCACCCTAACACATGTCAACAGCGCGACGCATCTAGGTTATTTTTGAATGCGAATAACAATTGAAAGATCTCACTTTAAAATTTATTTCCAGAACATTCATTTTAATCACTAAGTAGAGTGGTATGTAAAAAATAGGATAAGAAAGAAATTCTTTTAGTGATTAAACGTTATTTTTTAAATGTCATAACGTCTCAGTAAATCAAAATTAACTTCAATAAAAAAATATGGTGAGTATGTATCGTCTAATAAAATAGTTTATACGTAACATTCAAAATAGCTGTTTCAAACTAAACACCGTCTATTAACAACTGTTTTATTCATGTTTGGTGTGGGGCATCGTCAGTGGGAAGTTTTTGATAACTAACACATATCACTCCGGAACAGCACCTTCTGCACTTCTCTGGACTGGTATTCAATTACGATTTAGTTTCATTGTTTTCCGAAAACACTGAAACCAGTTCAATTAAAAAAATTCAGGTTCAACAAGAAAAACATCAAATAATAGTAAAGTGAAGTGCATATAAAGTTTACAGTTAAAATGCTGAATTTCGTAATTGAATATCAGTCCAGAGAAATGTAGAAAGTGCAGTTTCAGACTGACGTGTTACCTACAACAATCTTCCCACTGACGATACCCCACACCAAAAGGGCGAAACGCGTCCGGTGAAAACATAATAAACAATTGTTAATAGACGGTATTCAATTTAAAACATTTATGCAACAATTGTCGGACATGGACAATACCTAAAGTTATTATTCGAAATAGCTGTTTGAGCAGGATGGAAAACGAGTGTTCAGGAATTCCGTTGAGGTTATAAGTCCATAACTTTGTGGAAACTCGTGAGCATCAAAATTGACTGCATTAATATTATTTTCCTTGAAAATTTACAGATGAGAAAACTGTTTGCAACATTAGTGACTCATTTGCTCAAAATGGATCAAACGCTTTTTTTTTAACTGCTTTATGTCTCTCAACAGCGAGGTCTTTAGAGACGGGAAAGGATGGGGGCAAGGAATTCGGCCATGGCCTTCTAAAGGAAGCATCCCGGCATTTGCCTGGAGTGATTTGGGAAACCATGGAAAACCCAATCTGGATGCCCGGACGGGGATTCGAACCGCCGTCCTCCCGAATGCGAGGCGAGAACGCTAACCGTTACACCACCACGCTCGGTGGATCAAACGTGTCGTCTGATTCACTGTAAGGGCGGTTTGAGCATTCTAATAGATTACACAGCAATTTTGTTTCATTTTTTAACAGTGGGGGAAACATGTATTCATTATTGAGGCCAAAAGACAATCAAAACAGTGGGTTTCAGAAGAAGAAACTTTAGGCACCATCTAAGATTCTGGGTAGAATTATTGGAAAGGAAGTAACGCTTACCGAATTTTGCGTCTTGCCTGGATGGATTGAATAATGAAATAAGTGGTATACCACCTCACTTATACGGCCAAACACCAGCTCTTTCTTCTGTAATTGCAGACGCAAAAGGCATGCTTTACAGTACAAAGTTTCTTCCTCATCTCCACTATCGTTTGGACTACTTAAAAATAAAGTTGGCTATATTGAGATTTTCATCAAGTGATAATATGAAAGACAAAACAAATATCTATTGTACAGGACTGAAAAGATTAGTCTACGATATGTGAATAGGCTTAAAAACTTTGAGCATCATTTGACTAATTTCATAAATCACAACAAGTAGTTAAAAAAATAAATTATTTTCACTTTTGCAAGAACTGAACCAACTACCTTCCCGCGCAGCTTACAGAAACGGTTTAAAGTTTTTTGGTAGATATTTGGTGGCAAAATTGTGTAACGTTTATTTCCGTAAGAGTAAGATAAAAATTTGGTTCCGTCATGCCTCACTGTTAAGTAACTACTTTTTTCCATTTTCAGTTAGTGGCTGCTGTAGTTCTAAATTGATTTTAGGTAATTTTTCATATAAAATCTTTTCTGCGTAACTACTGAGCTGCGTAACATGCTTCGTGAGCAAATCAGCTGCATACACATTGTTGCTGATTTAAAATGCGACTATCTGCTGCATTTTAGATTGCAGGATAAAGGTAATTTTCCGTCCGTAATCAGATTTGCACGGCAGCCAAATTTTCTGGTAGTTGCTCGATAAATACGCGTTGCTTCTGTGTGGTAGTGGCTAAGTTGATACAGAGGTCTAAAACGAAGGCGAGGCGTTGCGCACTAAGCGGGCCTCTTGCGACCGTCAAGCGTTCTTGGAACTCACAAGGGTTCTGCTTACTGCGCATATTACCCGCACAGCACTGCTTCTCTTCGGAGTAATTTTAGAATTTCTTTCTAGGTGAGTTTCAAAAAGGTACCGGAGGCCCTAAGTAAGTCAACTGTAAAACCAATCCTCTACTCGAGGTACGTTTAAATTAAATTAGATTCCCTATACTGCTAAGTAAGTATCTTTAACTACTGATGTTACATTTCATCAATTTTTTTGAAGTGAAAATTTCTATAGGCGCGTTAAGCGATGTTTGGACGGGGGAAAATTTATGAGTTCATGACTTCCCGTCACCGACATGCTGTGACATGTGGCGCGTATGATATGCGCGCTGGACCCTTTTTGGATGAGTAAAATTTTATGAGTTCACGTCACCAACATGCTGTAATAGCAGTATATATTGTACTTAGCTGTATGACGAGTTGCGTTTGGACAACCATGAAAGTATAGTTTATACTCGTATCTAAAATATAAAAATGAATGGTTTTTTCCCCCCACTATTCTTCACACAAACAGTTTTTATCCGATTTGGATGGAACATTGCATTCGTATATATTTTTTAAAAAATTGAAAAAACACTGTTTACGTTTGATTTACATAAACATAAATTTACTCTTCCTTTCGCACCTCACCTTAATTTCTGTCAACGTTGTTTATGGTATACAAACGAACAGTATTTATTCGAATTTGATAGTACTTAGCACACGTATACTGCAAAACAAGGCGGTCTGGTAGCTCAGCGGTTAAGGCGCTAACTTCCGAAAGTTTCTTTTGTCTGGTCGCGGTTTCAAATCCAGTGGTGGGCAGGAATTTTCGGAGATATATTTGATTATCTGATCTACGCCGACATGTTCCGTGCTTCTGTTTCCACGTTAAACTGTAGGCTCCTGAGGAAAGGAATTGATCTTTATATCTCTGACACAATAGCTTGGTACATCTCCTTGGGGAAGATTCGACAAACCATCGGGTTGGTGACTAAGTTATATTTTTAGTTTTTGAAGTGAAAACATTTTTAGCCGCGTTGGACGATTTTTGGGTGGGTAAAATCTTATGAGTTCGCGCCACCGACATGCTAATATTAACAGCATATCTGTAGCTGTCTGGAGGCTCAGTGGTTAAGGTGTCTGACTGGGCAACGAAAGGTCCTCGGTTCGAATCCTTGTCTCGGCGGGGATTTTCATAGACCCTTAACCCAACCTTCACCTCTGGCACTGCTTGTTGTGTAATGCGTAGTACGCCAGAACGCTTCCGCGGTTCGGTTTCCACGTCAGACTATAGGTCAGCTTTACAGGGTTAGATTAAGGTGGTTAAGACAGGGACGGAATGCGCAACAAACAGAAACCGCGGCACCAGGTCGTTACCACCACAAAGAGTTATTATTATTTAGTATATATATAGCTATAACTATGAAGTGTTGTACGTGTGACATTCATATTATTAAAGTTTCACTTGTATGAACACACACACCTATGAGCAGGCAGTAACAATCACTTTAAAAAAATAATCGATGTGTAGTTAATAACCTTGTAATCTTGCTCTGTTAACATAAACAATCAGAGAAGCCTTTTGAACCTCTTAGATATCCTGTTCCGTAGCAACAAGAATGTACTGTACTTAAGAATAAATCAAATTTGGTACCTCAAGTTTGTAAAAGTTTAAACTTACAGTTCAATGCTTGACACGCGAATAGTTACCATTAATTTCTCTAAATAATTTTCCAGTGGTATATGATAATTATTTAAATAAGTTTCATATAAACGGATTTCTGCTAACTTTACTTTGTTATAAGATTCCGTAGCAAGAACTTGACGAGGCTAATAATTGCATTACACATAGATCAGAATCTATATTCCGCTATTGCGAGATTACCACTAATACTACTAATTATTTAATTGCAAAAATAATTGTCATAAATTAATGCTTCTCGCCAGCATAAACATGGAAAACAACAACTATCAACTGAAGATTAAGCCTGAGACATGAATGTTCTAAAGACAAACAGTATAGAATCTGTAGGGCTGTCTGCATGTAATCAAATATAAACGTTTCTGCAAAAGAAAAACTGAAAGAAGACTTGAAATTGAGTTTTTTTTTCAGTTTTAAAGTCTACAAGTTTTAGATGGAGTATAGAATTCTGCGAGAAAATCTATTTCCGGATCAATCAAAGTTAGATCAAGCAGACATACATGAGCCGAGATGTCTATCGGCATGCGCCACACATTAATCGTTGCTTCCAAACAACAGATTATTTTTTTATGGTTTTATGACTCGTCGACGTCGAGGTCATTAGAGGTAGGCCACTAGGGAAAGACACGGGAAAGAATTCTACCACGGTCTTTTGAAGGAACCATCCTGGTATTCGCCTGGCGTTCACCATGGAAAACTCAAATCCGTATGGCCGGATGGTGATTCGAACCGGAGATCTCCCGAATAAAGACCATAGCATTACCGCTCACCCACCACGCTTGGTCAATAGATTCGTTGTTGCATATACGTCTCAATTCTTGAAGAAGAGAAAATTATTGGAGTTTTTTCCTGTATTTTTAACATTTGCAGAGGTACACTATTTGGTTTCATTCATCACCTCATTTCAAGATAAAAATTCTTTTCAAATTTTATTTTTTTAAATGAATCTCATACTAGGACACTCAACTGGCCTCTTTCTGAGCACATTTGTAGCCACATAGTGCACAAATTAAACACCCAAAATTCACCGTATAGGTTTATGGTTCAACCAACCGATAATTCTGAAAGGCTAATAGCGCAAGTAAGTTACAGCAACTAAACAGAGCAGCTGGGGCGACAGCAACAGGTGTCTATTATTACACCCTCTTCGCTGTTAGGTCATTTCTTCTCATGTTTCTCGTGAGTAATGAAATACAATTTCCAACCTTAAATAAAAATGTTTTCACCTTAAAATCAACTTGTAAAATTTTACATTCTAATGTTGAATACAAATGTTTTTCTCCTGAATTCTGTGGCTACGTTACACTATTAGAGGGAAGCTCTATTTCCACCACATCGTAGAACCTGTTTCAGATGCTCTACCGTCATCGATACCAGTACTGTGTAATGGCAACCAATAATGCGAAGTTCGTCTACTAAAATAATCGTCTCTGATGTCGCAACTGATCAATTAATCAGATTATTAACTAGAAAGTGTTACTACTGCCTAACATTTTGATACACGTATATTTTTTAACAATGGCCGAATTTTTAGCCCCTTTTAAGATCAACGCTCACGGTTAACCTGCTGGCATTACTAGTAAGCGATGTCAGCACGGGTCCTGCGTCAACGCACTAGCAATCACTCATAAGAAAACATCCTCTTCGGTACAGGAACTTCGTTTGATGACGTTCCTTAATCGTTAAGGTGTTTAAACAGCAGTAACGCGTAACCGCATTCCAACATTCCGTAACATACTTTTCATTGTCATCAACTGCAGCTGGAGATGTGTTAGCGTAAGATTACGATCCTGACTCTAACAAAGTTAAATCCATTTCATAATAAAGCAGTTGTAGCATGTTTAAATGAATACTCCATGAACATATATTCCTTTTTAATAGTCAAAGGCTATCTATCTCTTGGACGACTGGGATTTAGCGCGTTCGATCCACGGTAGTTGAAGTGTTCATTATACTGGATTTGTCCAGCAGGGTAATCACTAGGCTGGTTAAATCCAAGACCTCTCCGCAATACGCGAGGAGTAAGAGAATTCGGCCCTGTTGAGGGCGATTGATCCATCTGATCAACATATTAAACATGGCTGCCCCTCTTGTCTTTCACAAGAGTAATACTGAATTGTTGCTTCCGCTTTACCCTTTTAGTTCTCTCACCTGCAGTTTGTAGTGGATTGGTCGATGGGGGGAGATTAATTGCTTACTTTGCGTGATTTAAATCGCCACCTTCGACTACCTTCTGCAAAGCATATATATTAATTTCAGGAAACATAGGTGAAACCATTACTTCTGTTATTAGTATTTGAAAAGATCCTAAAATTATGGTTTATTTGGTACTAAAGAATGCTTACAGACAGAGGTATATTTATAGTTAATCTTAAACATCTGTCTGTGCAAAAATAAAATTCAACGCAATACCTCGTCTCGCAGTTGCGAAATAGCAAACAAACAATTAATGTTAATTGAAGCTAAGAAATTGAAATACATAAATTTCATATGCAACTGAAGAAAAACCTTTGTTATGCATATTGAGAGCGATTCTTGTTTTACAGTGATAACAAGTAAACCTTAGATTTTACTGGATTTTACTGGTCATCAGGGATTTAATTTGTGCCCACAAAGAATAATTATTTAAAGTTTCCATAAACTGGAAGCCTGTCTTTCTATCCAAATAGAAAAAGAAAAGAAAGAAGCACTCGGCTCTTAGACACTACTTGCTCAGAAATTATGTGCGGCGGCATAAGAACTCTCACTCCTTAGACCGTTAAAGGGATGTCTCAATGATTCTTCAGAGTACAAACTGCTTCTGGACGAATAATAATCGTGTCTGTCTGTTTGCAATAAGCGTCACAACAAGGGCGCTATCGTCACTCAAATTGCGCACCTGTCCAGGTACTGCAAGGCACTTGTCACGTCAACAAGCACATGTGACAACATCTATCGGACTTGGCACTCATAGAGGCCTCCAGAATGGAATCACTAACACTACTCTGGCAAGCAGTGGCCAGACCGCTCGTTCTGGACGAAGTAAAGTCTTCTCCCTCATTCAGAAGGTCTCCTGTCTTCTACGCGAGTCCACGCCTATTTTCTCCTCGGCGTGTATCATGGAAAAACAAAATTTGTAAAATTTCCAATCACGTGAGGAAATAAACACATCTGATTGGCTTCGCAAAAGTTTCCCCTCTTTGCTGGCTGAAACATTGCCTCTCATTTGCTAAGAGTATTCGGGTTCTATCGGCATTCCTCGGGAGGATGCGTAGAAATAATTTTTTCCCACGATACACCGAGCGAACGGCGCATTCAAGGATTCCTTCTGCTAAAATTCCAGTGACCACCCTTTCTCACCGGTATAAGCGTCGCCTCGCCGGAGATAATCCGTTGCTTTTGTCTCGGTCTACTTGACTACACAGCTACATCCTGCTCATGCCAGTCTCCTCTCACGCAAACAGAGCCTTTAGGATTCCTGTCTCCAGCCCGGAAAAGAACTAAACAATAATTAATTTAAATTTGTTGGAGATGACCCATACGAGTCATCTTGCAACAAGTTGAACCAAAATAATACATTGAACACACATGTCACAGTTACCCACAAATGTAGCAACACTTACGAATATTTTCACACAGAAAAAGGCAATCGGAAACCATAAACTTATATCTCCGCAGGAAGTCGCCATGGAGGAAAAGGTAAATTGCAGAAAATAAACATTCATTTATATAAGCCTCTACTTACACTGCACTGGGAAGTGTTGGTTGCTAGTTGGTTCGATAGCCAACACATTGCGTTTCGGCGAGTATTAGCGCTAACTACAGAATATACCGATTGCCACATGGTACTCGGTTTGACAAACATGTGTCTCTTCAAGATCTCACGTGTTATCTTTTAATAGGTTTTTCCTGAGCGTCATCAAAGTTTTGATACCACAGGTGTCATGTGTGAATCATTAAAGAGGGATGGGGGAAGAACTGAGTTCCTGCTTGAAGTCTAACCGGGTCTGTTAGGTCCGGTGCATTTAATTTATTGGAGGAATGTCTTATGTTGTCATCGATCTGTGAAACGTGAACTTTGTGTGTTCTGTAAAAGAAGTGTGCTTTTTGTTTGCGAAACGTCTAGTTTATGCGGCGAAGATTGGAAAGCGTCCCAGCATTCGCCTAAATGATCGTGCAAAACCGAGGGGCCTGAGATCGAATACCTCCCCAATCCAGCGTGGCCACTGTGACAGGTTAATTATGCGCGTTATATCTCCAGAAACAGTTTTGAGAGCAGAATACTAAGAACGGCTGTCATCCACAATAGGAATTAATAATGTACCTGAGAAAATTTATAAACAAGTAACCTGTCCAGCAACCCGTAAAAGAATTTCGCCGATGAATAATTCTAGTTGCCCATTCGCCACTATATACGGGACTTATATTAATTCTTCTAATTATAACTGAAACATATGTTCTATTGGACAGCATAGATGATTGTTTGTAAAAAATGTAAAAAAAAGTCACGAAAATGCTACTGACTACCACGATTAATGCCAACCAAATATTTCGTTATAATGACCGTTAGGCGTAGTTTTTTTTTTTAAATACCTCAGAAAACTCACGTACTAAACGACAAAATACAGTACTAATCTCTAGCTTTTGAACGGATCGAAAAATTTTGTTCAGTGGTATTTAGGATTTACACATACAGCTGAGAAATTTATAATAGGCTTATCTATAACGGTTTGGTCAGCTACTTTCTACATCGTACATTAGTGTCACTAGGTATATACCAGAAGAGTGCTAATTCGATTTCTGCTTCCGCGACTAATTCGTCTGAGATATACAATCTTGAACAGTCAATAAAAGATGCTTAACAAAATATTAAAAAATGCAATAATGAGAATGATAATGGTAAGAAGTTATAAAGTATTATACAGAAGCGGAGTTTTCATTGCATTCTGCAATCAGTGTAGTTCCAACAAGCGTAGTCAATTAATAAGATGACCGATACGTCTTATATTCTGTAGGGTTTAAAATTGTGGGTTTAAGCTTCAGTTAAGACATAATACTCCAAGGGTTAAATTATAAATTATACGGTTCATGCAGGCCTCATATTGTTATAAAAGCTCTTCTTGTTTACCTGCTACACGACTGTTTAGCGGACAACGCAGTGTGTCCCAGCCGACCGTCCACAGGGCCGCGAAATATACGGCCGCTGACACAAGGACAATTGCTCGGTCTCCAGGGCACTGCGGACGAGGTGGCGAGAAGTGAAATTACTGGAGGTGTCCAAACAGCCGCCACAGGTGCGCCGCGCGGCTCACCTCAGAGTCGGTCCGACTTCAAACGGACTCGCCGACGCTGAAAAATTAGCGGCCCACAAAGGGCGATGTCAGAGCGCCACAATGCCTCGCGCCTCGCCGCATTCTTCGACCGGCGTGGCCAGCTCTCAGACGCCATTCACAGCGCGGACAGGACGACCCCCGGCACTCGAGTCTCGGCGTCCAGCGAGGACTGTCAGGAAGTCATGTTTACACGATCACAGTGAATAGGTCGCTGTATATTACATCCAACTGCAGTTTTAAAGTGTCGCCTGAAATCATTTGAAACCAACCAGTTTACTTGACATCCACTTTTTTACTTACAGAAGATTGTACTGCTAGTTACTTTATTATTAATTAAGTTCGTTTTAGTCATCTCTCGGCTGCGATTACAAAACTTCTTTAATTTACCAAGTGCTTTGCTTTTTCGCCAGAACTTCTTCAGTCTTCTTTCTAGACTGTTATTTATTAAATACAAATTAATACAGCTGTTTTGAGAGACTTCAATCACTTTTTACGTAACCGTTTAGTGGTTCTCATTCTTTACTGCTGCATATACTTTGTAATGGAGTGATAATTATGTGTTCGTCATTTTCAAAGACTTTAAGATTCACAAAATTAACGCCAAATGTTGCAGCTTTGAGCAGCCTTCATGATAAGGGACGTCCTGAAGCCATATTGTCGACATAAGCTCTCTTACTTGCCGGTGAATCTACTGTATGTATGTTAAACAGTAATTTTATAGACAATAATTTCAAGTCACTTGGAACCTAAAATTTCCTATAGAGAGAGGAAGATAAGAAAAATTAGGATCCTCTGGAGTCTAGTATCTAAACCAAGAAACTTTGCAGTATTATACTGAATAGCATATTTCATTCACGTTTCAGTTTCAACTGCAGTAGAATTAGAATTAATCTAATTTAATTATTAACTAAAAAACAGAAAGAATATGGGAAAATTTTCTCTCTGATTTTAGTGGAATGACCAGCTCTAGCATTGACCGGAAATTAATTATTTGCCACAAGCAAATTTCTTGAGATCTGACCTACACTTTTTACGTTAAGAGAAAATAAATTTTCACTTGCTACAGAGAAAAATATTGGCATAAGAAGATACGCGACACCTGGTGAGATAATACTTAGGAATTCTGTTACTAGGACTACGTCGTATTGTATCCATTGTTCGTCAAAATTTTACTAATTCTTCCAGATGAGACATGTAAATAACATACGCATACGTTTATTTACGGCATATACGTTACTTTCAATTAATATCCCAAAGAATCCGCCACAGGCTACCAACGGTGTGGAAGGAATCAAATACCCTCATTTCCAGCACTTACAAAACTGTCTGGAAGCTGTTCTATTGACTCCCTCTGCCGGTGTATCCCATGCCCCTTTAATTTTGGTTCATTTCTTACCACAGATTAAATCTGAGAAGAAATCTCCCCCCTAACTTTGCATGCATAACTTCAAAGAACGCGTTAAAATGTTTTTTAATATGGTGTAAGTCTTCTTTCTTAGTGATATTAATACGAATTACAGATCGAATATATTTTGTGATCTCTATCGTATTCGCTATATCAGATGCTAAATTCGCTCATTTCGTATTATAAGGTTTCCTCATGTTGATGCGATGTATCATCGTCTTATTAATTAATATGTGCTTGATAGTTTCTTGGAAAGAAAGAAAATCATCAAATTAAAAATATTACGTACGAAAGAAATAATTCGTTCACGTACCCGTATTACGTTCCATGTGAATCAGTACAATTATAACACGTGAAAAAAGAAATTGCCTGCCACACATACTTATGATCAGCAGAGTTATTTCTACGTTGGCTGAAAAAAATCTGTTTTCATTATTACTTTAAAACAAGATGAATTCTATTTGACAATAATAATGTATTCTCACAGATTAAAAAAAAAAAAAAGTCCTGACTTTTTTGCATCGAGTTTCTGCCAACCACTGTGTGGACATATTACACCTAGCTAAAATACAAGCAAATTATGGAATACTGTTCCTGATTTTATATTAATAAGCAATTACTACCGTCGAACAAGAAAATAATATGAATTTTGATAAATAAGTATTTTGGATTTTTGACATTATGAATCAATAGCCTTTCTCTCTATCTCGTTACAGCCTCTGTGTGTCACATAGGTATCAAGTTAATGTTGTACATGTGAATCAAGAGGAGAGGGAAGTGGATTGCTTCTAAAGTGGGTTTTCGTTTTCGACAAAAAATCGGAGGATACATATAAATGAAGTTTGTAATCTCTGGTGAACACTAAAATTCTGACAGCTACCGAGCAGAAGTAATTCTACGGACCAACACAAATCAGACGCAACAGAGTGATTAACTATTTTAATACTCCTCAGTTTTTCAGAATTAATTTTATCTCATTTTGACAATTAAATAACATAAATTATCATACGGATTGCATTGTGAAAATCTCTTCGGTATATGTACGCACACATTTCACAGAATGTGATAAATATTTTAGAAAAAATCAGAAGAGCCCTAAGTCCAACAGGTAGAATCAGTTTAAACATGTGTGAATTAATGTTATTGAAATGCGTAATTTAAAAAAAAAAAAAAAAAACACACACACACACACAGCACTGCATTGGAGTTCAAAATAATTGAAATACGGACGTTTATAACCAAACGAAAAATCATAACTTTGGGGGCTGGAAGAATGAAGAATAGTAAACAACTGTAGTTAGTTCCACAGCAACGGTATTAATGATATTATTTTTAAAATTTGTTACCTATTTTCTACGTAAATTTCAATAAATGCGTATAGTTAATATTGAGGTACGACAACAGGAAAACAACCCATCCCAGATTATAATTATTTTGAAAGCCATTTAAAGCGATATAAGGAGTTTTGAAGCCAAACCCCAAACGGCGTCAAGTTTGCAAATGACCTTTACTGTATAGTTCTGATTGAGAGTTATTAATTTTTCAAGGTGGTATCGTGCGACTAACTCAACTTCGAAAACCTAATATAAGCGATAAATGGCGGTGGCAGATAATGAATGAATCCGGTTGTTTTTCATTAAAGTGTCGCTTAATTCTCTGAAATATTATGGTCTTTGGCAGGCAAAATCCAACGGAAATGTCTCATTGAATAATGGTTATGAGGAATTAATGGAGGCTATACCGTTGAATCAACTATGAAACATTTTCGGGCCTCTCACCAGGGTAGTGCGGCTATTTGATGCGATGTTTCGAAGCCGATATCCGACTTCATTTTCAATGAAGTGTTGGATTCCTTGAGTCGCCGGTCTCATGAAACCCATCCCTACACTTCGCCGGATGGTAGAGTCTTAGTTCTGCTTTGAAACAGGGCCGGCGTTAGGGAGGGGTAAGCGGGGCTAAAGTACCCGGGCCCCCAAAGGGGGCCCTCCGGCGAGGGTACCTAGATAAATAGAAACCAAACAAACAAAAGAACTTTTCGAAAAATGTGTTATTTGATTTTTTGGATCAAAATTTTCTGCCTGTATCAAAAAAATCAAAGTTTAAAGTTAACCCGGGATCACTCGCGCCTATTGTTGTCGCGCGATAAGTCCCCTGTTAGATTTTTTCTAACAAAGATATTTTATTACGTTTTTAGCCGTAGGTTCCATACAGAGATACAATTAGCACTTAAATTACTTCTTTACTATTACCAACACGTTATAACTACATATAAACATTAAATGAAACATACATCTTGCTTTAGTTTTAAATTCGAATTTTTTGCTTCCCCTTTTACACCTGGAAGCTGTGTCACAATATTCTGGCGAGCTGTTTTTGACGGAGGGGCTTTGTGCTTGAACCATTTTGTTTTCCCATCCCTACCTAGATACATATCATGATTTTCAGATGTCAGGGCTACAACAGACACAGTTTCCGAATCGCCGCCAGAATGATATATTACTGTGTCTATCTCTTCATGTTCAAACTGTGCATCGGTATCTGAAGACAAGTCTTCTATGTGGATATATTCGTCCAGTGGTTCCTCTAGCCACGTCAATAACTTTTCGTTTGACATGACGTTTTCCTGTAAAATTTTATATATTTTCACATCTGACATAGTATGTCATGTACTTGGTGTACACAACTGCTTCATTCAATATATAAAACCCAATAAGTATACCTTTTTATAAACTAAGTAATACGTGCAGAAAACGTCCAGGAGAAGAAATTATCCTAATCGCACGCCACTAGCACAGAGAAACAGACTAAAAGAGAAGCAAGGTGGTGTTTTACGAATGCACAAGGTACTGTTACGCGAGAACTCCCGTGTGAGAAATAATCTAACAATGCACACCGCTTCAAACAAAGTCGTTTCCAACAGGCTTTACTTGTAATTGGAGCGACGAAACACACGTCGAATGAAGGTAGAGATATCAAAGAAAGCATTGGTCGATCAACACTTCAATATCTTTGAAATATATTGTAATATTTCAGTAAAATCATCAATGTTAGATTTTTTCTCCACGCGCGAGCGATCTCGGGTTAAAAAACAAAAAATCGGGGCTTGGGGAGGGGGGCCGAGAACACTTATCCGGGGCCCAAGAATCCTAGTGCCAGCCCTGCTTTGAAACGTTTAACACTGTGGTTATGATGTAAGATCTTTTAAGCAACCGCTAAGTAGTCAGTCTTGCGGTAAAAAATAGCTCCGAAAAATCAATGTCTGGACAGAACTTAGCAATATTTTCAAACCACTTCTGTCGACCGTAATTGTGGCAGAAGACTGTGAGACTAGAATAAATGTGTTGCTTTCAGTATGTATCGATACCTTTTCCTTCTTTGTTCCGTAAATTGTTATTAGATTTTGCTTGCCTAAATGCTATTGCACGCTTGTTTCCTCTTCCAGCCTGTAAATAATTGTAAAGAACTTCTACACAAGCTCAAATCGGACTTTTGGTAGAGCTGATGTAGGATGCCTTTTGAAGCACCGATAAAAGTATGTTTACTATCACCATCACTTTTATATATTTAATAGTATCATTTTGTATAAATAATTAATACGTTTAAGTTTCAGGTGTCACTGAATTTTAAGTTCCTTGGTTTGGCTCTACTTTATGTTAACCTTGCTAACGAGTGAATATTCGAATGGTTTGCTTCTTTATGCATATTTATTTGGTTTCTAGAATACCGCATAGTTTCGGTTTGGTAAAATTCGAGTGCTGATTTATTACATGTTTACCGTCAGCTAGCACTTTCTGGATGCAATAATTTTCTTGAAATGTTATTTGATTTTGTTTGTTATTTGTGATATTTTGCTTCACTATACGTTATACTAAGACCATCAACAAGAACAACACAAAATAGACCACAAAACCAACGAACTGCAAGCTCAGTGCAACTTGAATCGTAAATAAAACAAATATTCGATGGATGAGTGAACACACAGTGTGCACAGTATTCGAGTTGAGTTTTAACAATTAAATATAGTTACAACATTCACCAATGACATGCAGATAACTGCTGAACGGGATGGAATATGTATACTTGAAAATAAAAAGAAACAAGAATTCCATTGCATTAGCGCAGCATTAATTATTTACCCAAATTTATGAAATTGCAATTGAGTAAATTACCCATAACACGCAGTTGTTATTTTTATATTAATACTTTGTAGTTCCCCGTCAGTCAATTACAGAGACCGTTTGCACAATACACTATTCTGTTTGATCTATGCATTCGAAGTAATAACTGATACACAGCAGTTTGGTAAAAGTTAGATTCTCACAACCTGACTTTACCACTGCCCGCTCTGTTCATTCGCTTGCTCGCGCCCAACAGTTATCAACCAGTGCTACCAACTCCATATATTCCAGCAACATGACTCACGTGAATAATACAAAGATTTCATATACACAGTACAAAAAAATAAGCAAGGGGACGTTACATAATAAGACGGACAAACGACAGTAGTGGCATCATCCACGTTGACCGGCAACGAAACGAAAAACGACGATTAGGTTCTCGCCCGGAGTCAGGGGTCATAGTGGCGGTCTGTGGGTCTAATTGGCCAGTCCACCTGTGCCAAATGAAGCAATATATCACAGCAGTTTCTGTACACAGAGAGGCTGCCGCGGGCACACCGATACGGGATCAGAGGCCGTAGCTTACAGCGGATTACTGTCGGGGAGCTTAAAAAGACCAGAATGGCCACATTAGTGCCGTCAGCCTTTGTGGCGTGCCTGCCGCGGACCCCAAAAGGCTAATGCCCCAAATCTGGCCCTAGACGACCGCCGCGAGTATTGCCATCGGTGTCATACACGTCCACAAACCGTCTCATCAACATAATCCTGCCAAAGGCGGAGACCGCGTGATCTATGAAGGCGGCAACGAGAGTCGCTCGCTCGGCGTTTTGATCTGC